>JAAWXA010000039.1:4952767-5015950 GCA_038090715.1 Florisuga fusca
CCCCCCTCCCCCCCCCCCCGGCTCCAGCTCCACAGATGCCGGAGGAGTTGGGGACCTTCCCTCCGCGACCTCCTGGGCAGCCGAGCCAGCAGGTGCCCGATGGCAATAGTTTTGTGTTACAGGGTTGACTGAGTGATCCCTGCAGGAACCCCCGGCTTTAACTCTTACAAATCTCCAAGGTCTTCCTGTTTGTTTATTTCTTGGGAATGGAATCGTTTGCCCTCTTACATCCCTCTCCTGAAAAAACCCCTCTAAATACTGACAACTTGAGCAAAGGCCTGCAGAAATCTAGTCCAGTTCCTTCAGTTAATGCCTAACAACAAGGTATTCTGATTGCTTGCTTTTCAACATCATCTTTACCAAAACTGTTGATTTATATTTTCCTATTCTTGTTCCCATTTCCTTCCACAGCACACCCCCAGCACTTGGGTCTCTTTCCAGTCAGTTTCAGTTTCTGCCATGGTCACCTGTGGGACCACACCACTTGGGATCTGAAAAACCCTCCTGCTCAAAACCCCACAGGTTTTCTGTGCTCCATTAGATTTTTGAAGGAACCCAAAGCAAGCCTGTTAATTCAGCCTGGCATCCTGTCTGCACTATCATCACCCATCAGCTCTTTGAGGGATGAGGCATTTGATTCTGATGAACTGATGCCCATCATCTCTTGCTACAGAAGGCACCGTGTGGCCATCTCCCATGGATATAAAAATCCTGTTGTCCCTCCTCAGGGATACACAGCCAAGGATTTTCAAGTTTAAATCTGTTCTATTTAACATATTCCATACAACAATAGACCTTTCTATATACAGTGGGGAGGTGTACTTAGCCTTTTGTCAAGACTGAAGTCAATTTCAAGCCCACACCCAACTTTTTTCTCTTTCAGATGCTGTGATATATGGGATCTATTTGCCTGTTTTCATGACACACTAACCATTAAAAAACTCTAAGTGAAGATCAAATTTCATTTAATCTCTATGATAAATGTTTATTTCTAATTTCACAGTTTGTGCTTTTGGCAACATTTTGCATACCACATTTTAAATTCTCCATTTTTCACTTAATTCCCCAATGAGTCTGCAAAACAAGAACAACTGTATTTTGTTTTGCAAAAAAAATGAGCTGGTAAAACCCTTCAAAATAAAGCTCTACAGCAGGTGTAAAAAATTTCTGCCTGGAAAATTATATTACTTTTCATTTCATAATCTGCACATGTTCATACAGATTTGTACTCAGCACTTGAATCTGCACATGAACTGCTAAATCTTTGACTGAAATGCAAGTTCAACTGAAGAGGATCTGCTGTGCCACCTGGATGCATCATCTGAACAAGCCCCAAAACTCTGGAGAAGACGTGAGGAGAAAAATCTTACAAATTACACTGAAGAAAACTGAAGGGAAAGCTACACTGGCTTTGAACTGTACAAATCACTTGTAGGAACAGAAAAAACTATTCATGGCAATTGATGCTAAATATCACAACTTCAATACTTGGACAACTCTTGCAAAGGATAGCTGTCAGCTTTCCCAAGTTAAAATCCAACTTCAAATCTGTAAAGTGGCCCAAAAAGATGACATTTAATCCAGCCTTCACTTTTACCCAGAATGACAGTGTCAGTAATCATATACATTCTGCTGCTCACAGCTAAATAGAAGAGTCAAAAGAAAACTGTCAAAATATAAAATGGGAAACTGAGAACCTGAGTGCCACCATGATCTTTCTAGATTATCAGTTGATTATTTTGTATAATGATCTCATGAGTAAAACAACACCAGGTACTCTTTTCTCAGGGTTCACATACAAAAGCTTTTATCAGAAGTATCAAATAGGAGTGGTTGGTTACATAAACTAAGAAACTTTAAAAAGGAACCATCAGCTGCTTTAGATACATTTCTGTCTTTTCTAGGGTAGAACCTGCACAAATTACACCTACCTTCTGTGCTCTGCTATATCCCCTTCCCAAGTTATTTATTGCCAGTTTTGTTAAAGTTAACATTCATATAGGTCAAACACTTCTTCATGATTTATTTTTAAATAATCCCTTTATTACTTCCTCTCCACTTTCCATTCAGTTATCTATTTTTCTGTCACTGCCAGCCACTTGAGATTCTGCTTTGATTTATCTTACAACAAAGCTTAAAACTCCTGTTTCCCTTTGTGTTGCTTTCATGCTTCTTTTTTGCAAATGCCTCCATGTCAAACACTCACCTGGAGCCCTATTTGTATCCTTATTAGTCTTCTGATTTTCTTGCCTGGTTCCAGCACCAGGACATACACCTCTTTTCCTGTCACTGTTAAGCACTTAAACACCTAGGCCACCACTCTGAGATGAATAAAAATAAATACATGGAATTAAACCCCAGGGAAGAATTTAATGTGCCCCTTCTTCAACTGTAAGAGAAAACAAGCACCCATCAGACAACTTGTTTCAACTTCTCTGTACATGAACTTTAGCATCTCAGGTGCCTGTTCCCAAGCCTAAGCCAGCCTCTCAGAGAGCTCTGCAAGCTTTCACTAAACATTAACAAGAAAATGCAACTGTGGCAGAGGTTTACCTTTCCTTAAGATGCCCAATTAAATTTTTCACTGGATACTTTGAAGTTCAATATTAAAATTATGCTCTTTCAAGAAATTAATTAAATTATTTTAGGGGGGAGGATGAGAGAGACACACCAACTGTTTCCACCCAATTTGTATATCCAGAAACAGTCTAACTGCAGTCATAAGAACTATATTATTAGGTGCTCATAATTCATAAAAGATAACATAATTCTTTGTAAGGGTGGAAAGAATCAGACAAATTAAACATAGTATTGACAAGATGAATAATCTTTTCAACCCTTTCCTACCAGGAATTTCACTATGCCAGCACACCTATTTGCCACTAACAGATACAACACTTAATTTGGATAACCCAAGCTACAGGACATTTTTGTTCAGATGCTGCTTCAGTTTTCAAGATCCATTTCTAACTGAAACACCTCTGAGACAGAAATAATTTAGGATTTAGTACTATCATGCCTAACGGGGGAAAAAAAAAAAAAAGTGTGGATGCCAAGAATGCAAGACATTTCTACGCATATGGCAACTATAGAAGTCTCCATTCAGAGGGAATGAAATTCCCTCAGGTGTCTATATTTAGGATCAAAGAACTTTTTAAAATACAGAACTTGGAGTCTCCAAGGGATAAAAACTACAAAACTGTCTGTAGTGAACTTTATTTAACCTAAGGTTTTGTGCCAACTTAAATACACTGCAGCTCTCCACTTGAAAGAAGGCATTACCCACTGCGTGTTCTGAAATGCATGGAAAAGCCATTACAGGGATAATCAACAGAACTATAAAATAAAAAAGCAATAAAATGACAAAACCAGATACAACTCCAAGAGCTTACTTTTCAATTCAGTCAAGCAGTGCTACTTTTGAAGTGATGATTATAGTACTAAGGTCTCTTTAGCTATCTACTCGCACCTTAAAAGCAAACTCATCTTAAAATCTAGGATAGACTTTTATTTAAGACACTTTAAAAGTACTCAAAATAACCAAAACAGATATTTTTCCCAGCCATCCATGTCCAGGCAGAATACAGGCTCATCTCATTTTGGCTGCATCAGTTACCAGTTCCACAGAACAAGGTGCAAAGATGGGGATCTCTGTGGTATAGCAGAATCAGGTGAGAATTTAAGCAGTGAAAATATATTTTAAAATACTTTCCCCACAGACAACACCAGCAGCAAAATGAAAATTATTTATCAGTCTAAGATAATAAGATAATAAATCAGAATAACTGATTTCAGTCTTGCTTTTCTGGAGTAATTGCAATTATTTTTTCCCCTTCAGTTTTTTCTTTACCAAAACTTCACATACCCAGGCATAACCACAAGGTGTATACATGGCAGAGTCAAAAGGAGTAAAAGATACAGTTCTGTGCTGTACCATGTATCACAATCTGTACTTAAAAGACTGATTTTTTATTTTAATGAAATGGAAATACCTGGGTTAGTTTTCTAGCAGATTTAGATGCCCAAAAACAGTGCAACATATAATGAGAAATATATCTTCATTATTAGAGCCCTTTTTATCATTATCTTCCATGAAGTAGTATTAAGATCTGCCCTTTGGAAGGAGGATTAATCAAGGAGTTCCATAATGTACTATTAAGTATTTCTAAGGGATATAACTATGTCTTTGTTCTGAAAGGACAAAAACATTATCCATATAAGAAGTTTTTAAAAGGGAACTGTGTGAGACTTGAATCACTGACATTTTGGATGCATCAAGGAGAAAGAAAAAAATACCCAGGCAGACAGATAAATAGTACATGGGGTGATTTTCAAAGGTATAAATGGGAAGCAGGCACTCAGCTCCTGTTCAGTTTTGAAAGGAGTTCAGCATCCAACTGCCCTTCTGCCTTTGAAAATCTTCCTTCACAAAACCCTTGGTTACAAATGACTCCAAAGTTCAAAGAATGACCTTGCCCTTGTGGGAAACATAGGAAGGCTCGTGCCTTTTAAAGAAAGATTTATGGGACTGTAGCTGCAGATGTGACTGCAGTGAGGAAACAACACTTTATAGAAAGGAAACTCTAAAGAAACATACTCTATTGGGTGGGGTGGAAGGGTCACAAGAGACTAGAACCACGAGTAGAAAGTATGGACAAGAATACTGGTTTGCACAGAGGGATGCTGCCTTACAAGAGCCCGGTAAATCTTCCACCAGCTTGCTGGGGTAAGTTTGGTTTTGCAGTGTTGATAATCATAGAATCATCTGGTATGGAGTAAGGCAGGAAGAGCAACAACATGGCCTTTTGTTGGAATGTCTTGAACTTGTCCAAAATGGGCTAATGCTGGGAACAAGAGAGCTATGCTGGAGACAGTGCATGTCATTTTTCCCCATGGTTCAACCACCTGGGTGAGGTATGCTCACAGCTGTGCACTTGGTGAGGGACTGGGGATCCCATGGCAGTTTAATGAGGTGTGATCATGTCAGTCTTGAGCTATCTGTACTATGTAAACTGTATTTCACCTCTCTCTTTCTCTGAATTACCTTTTCCCACTAACATGGGGAAAAAAGTAGCATACAGGTAAGTGGAATAGGTTGTGAAAGGATGAACCCTGATAATATACATATACAAACTTACCAGATTGGAAAAGGAAACTAATAGTAAAGAATCTTCACAAAAAACAAATTTTTTAACAAGTCCTTATGTGAAGAAAGCACTGTTCCAGCTCTACCTATCATCTCCTCATTCATTTACAGTACATGCTGACATACCACGTATGTAATAAAAAAAATATTTCAAGAACATATACTTCAGTATCAACCATGATCAAACCCACTTCCTATTTTTGGCTGCCTTCTCAGATCATACCTGTCATTGACATTAAAGATATTTATTTCCACTGGTAACACTGTTACAACTGAATTATCTCAGTCATAATCAGGAAAAACAAAAAAAATTGACCATGCAGACACTTTGGAATTAAACTAAAGGTAAATGTGTAGCAATATTGGAATTCCCTAGCTTGTTGATATGTGGCACGGAAAAACAAACTCAGGTGTTAGTGTAATAATGGATATTCATGTGAGCTTAATTACTTTCAAAAAATCTAAGTTAATTATTCCTGTTATACTAAATAATCCCTTAAATACTCCAGATTTCTAGAATGCTCTCTCTGTATACATACTATATACATAGTATATATAATAAAACTTTGTTCATTTGCACATAGAAGATGATGCCTCACTTGAGCAACTTTTTAGTTCTCTCTCAGGTTAACTACTGCATTCAGTCTGCAAAATACACATATACCAATAACAAGGCCTTAAGTGGTCTCATTGACTCCTGAAGGGTTTCTGGCATCCCTCAAGTGTATGTATAAATTGTTTCCAAAAATCTGTAGTTCAAACACAGTTTTGTATAAAACAAACAGAGCATAAAGCTATTTAAAGATGGTCACTGATTTGGCTTGTTTCCTGACTGTATTTTATTTCTTTAGCAAACTTTAATGTCATAATTTTTACCTTTGCAGCAGAGTTTGATACTCCATGTGTGACGTTTCTGATGAGACCACCAACATTGCCATACTTTAGGAGTCCAGTAACACCTACTGAAACATCATTCAACAGACCCATAGGGTTGCCAAGGAAATCCACAGAACCCAAAATCCTTGCTGCTTGACTAAGCAGCTCCTGTGAAACCAAGAGGAAGAATGAAGTATCACTTATGTATCAATGTTAACACCATCAGCATAGAGTAAAAGAAAACAAACTCAAGACCCACCTACAACAAAAGCATATACAAAACCAGGTAGCTTTAATGAAGAGATGGGCAGATTTAGTGATGAGATCAACTCAAAAATACCAGTAAGATCAACTATAATTGAATCTTCAAATGCAGTGTATTTTAGAAGCATCTGATGCATTTCTGCATACAAAGTATCAATACATTGCTAACACTTTACTAAATAGCCAAGGCAGAGTTCCTGCCCCCTCAGTAGAGAATTAACCAGTGCAGAAGTTCAGCCTTTGCCACAACAGAATCTGTGAGGCACTTACCTCTTGAAAGTGTTTCAGAATGTCGTTAATGATAAACTCCTGAGTTTCATATGGATGGACCCTAGTGAAAGGATCCAGATTAATCACAGCATCTTCAAACCGGATTAGAGGAAATCCCAGCGTGCTTTTCAATGCCTAATTAAATAAAAGATATTGCTACTTTAATTTTTCTCTCTACTTCTCTTTCACAGTATCCAAATGAATTAATCTTGAAATGGGCAGCAAAGGAAAATTATCAAAGCTGCCAGAGTACCTCACCACTGCCATGTAGGTCCTTCAGTACAGAGGGCAATCATGCCATAAACCTGCTTTAAGCTTTGATCAACTACTAGAACTGCATTTCTTCAATAACAAGAGAGTCATTAAACACTCCTCCTGATGCAGTCTGTTTCCTACACTTGATAGGAATATTTCACAACAAAATGTATTTAAGATTCCATGCTTAGTACAGCTTTGTTTTAACTGCTCTAGTGTTCAACTAAAGAGAACTCTAAATGAATTTCCTTGACACACAGTGAAGATAAAACTGGGTATTTTCCACCCTGCTGAAGCTGTATGAATGGATTAAGTGTCAGGATGAGCTGGAACAACATACATCATTTCCTGCAGGCCTGAGGCTCATTTCATGATCATTTTAAAGAAAGAAAACTTAAGATAGTATTTAGCCCATAGGCCATCTGTAATCTGTGCCATCTATACATAATAACCCAATACTTTTGAGGTGGACAAGCAATATACCTATATATGCACACATTTAAAAAAAAAATTGGAAAAATTAACAAGAAAACTAATCTTTTAAGAAAGAAATAAATCCCTTCTATTTCAGGTCTTGATAACAGAATCTGTACAGTCACCAACATCAGAAAATCTGAAGGCAAAGAGGCCTGATACTCCCATTGTATCTTCCTGCATTAATTACTAAAGCATACTTGGTAGTAAGTAATATGAGTTTTTCTGCCATCTGCAGGCAATTAAGGTAAATTACAGGTCTGATTTAAGCTTGCAAGTAAGAAAGGACCTATTTATTTTTTCAGTAAATGGATGACTAGCTGAGCAGTCCTCATTATTCACTTGGGTAGGAAGTAATTTCCTGTTTAACTATGAGATATTATATATGGCAACTTTGTTAATACTTGTACCTAATAAAAATTATCTGTCTACACCAAATTACCAGACAGCAATGTCCAAGCCAGAAACATAAGAGGGAGGCAGACAAACTTCTACAAAGGCTCTACTGTGATTTTTCTCTCCCTCCCACCCTGAACCCTCCCCTGCTACAGAACTGAATTCAACTCCCTCTGTGAGAGTTAACATACAGAACACAGTCAGTGACTGTTACCATTAGGGGAAAAATGCATGTGCCAAGTTTTCTCTTGGGAACAATGCTGGCAGCTGCCAAGGCATATCCATATGCAATCATATACAGAAGGTGGTAAAAATCCAAACAGACCTGTGCACGTTACTGGTTTTTTAAAGGCACTCACCACTAACACTGGTTTCTCTAAATCAGAGATGATTAAAAAATAATAGTTAAAAATAATAATTAAAAACAGGCATTTTCATGGAAGCTGTAGTGCAAACACATTCAACACAATGCTGATTGCTGTTGAATTTTAAGGAATATTACAGCTGACTTGAATTGTCTTCCTTTGCACAAGGATTTGGGAAAAGCAGTACAAGAATGCAGGACTGATGATATGCTGGGTCATCTTGGTAGACTCCATGATATATGAGTTCATACCATAAAACCACACTTTTTGAAAACTCTTTCAATTCTAAAGACACCTTTTTTTGGATGAAAACAGAGTTGTCCTGTACTTCTGCTCCCCAAGCTGTGTAACTTATTTTTCTTCACCCTCACCTCAGCCCTCCTGTATGATACTCATTCCCTTTAAGTCTCTTTACAGTACCATTTATGTCAATAAGAACCTTTATGAAATAGTGAGTTATTAGGTGAAGTTTGCTGTGCTTCAACTGAAAGTACAAAATGAAAGATTACAGAAGTGACTGGAAATTATGCAAATTAAATACAAATAATAGCAGTGCCAATAACTTAAATAATGGAAGAATAAATGGAAATTTATAGTAATTTAAAGCTCCTGTTTCCTTTTCCTCCTACAAGAGAATCTCTTTATTTGGAAGCCCACTTTGTGAATGGATTGATGTACCTTGAGATCCAAAGGCAGCTTGTTGGAAGTGAAGACACTCAGCTTTATTTGAGGCACACTGATTTTCAGATTTTCAAAGTAGTATCGCTTTTGTCCTCCACCTTGTTCAACAACCTTTTCATGGAGGTTTTCATCATACGTTTCAACTTCTGCATTCAGACAAAACACAGCAATCAGAATAGATGATATATAAATAAATGTGGGACTATGAATGCATACTCTGTAGAGTTAATGGTGCCTCTGTACCAATAAGAAGTATGTGTGCCTGCTAATGTAGCAGGCACAATTTCTCATGCCTTGTGACAGGAAGCTGACCTTTGAGGCTCAATACTTTTTTTTCAGATCTGCCTGCTTCCCTACACTAGAATGTATTTCTAGATGGATAAAAAAAAGAAAAAGTCACCCAACTTTAAGTTACTCAAGCTTTTGATCTCACTTCTAATTGATCTTCTTCAGCACAGAGGCAAGGCTCCATAAACATAACTACACAATGTTTCATACTGTGTGGCCATGGGCTCACAATGAGTTCCTCTCTCTGCTTTCTCTGTACTTCCTTACATGCTCAAAAGCCAGGCAAGCTGACAGTCTTTTCTATTATCACTACAGAATGGACAGAAGTTTCAGAAGTACAGATAAAGCCTACCACACAAGAATTAGCACAACATCTGTGAGATCAGATGGTTCAAGAGCTGTCCTGCCTGAGTGGAAGAAAAACTTGTATTACAGTTACAGCCAGGGGCACAGATACCACAACTAACATGTCAGACAACCAACATTTTCCTTCACTTAAGCAAGAGAAACTGCCCAGGGAACAAATGAACAAAGATCCCATTTCTAGTCCTAGTTTTAAAGAAACAAACATTAGTTAACAATGTGGTTTGCTAAGTTAATAGCACTATTTCTTTTATTGCAGGAACTTGGGGTAATTACTAAACTCCTTCCCCTAGAGGCTCAGCTCAGCCATCCTGTACTGGACAACAGCAGGTTACCTGGCTCAGTACCTGAATAAAAGACATATATACACACAGTACACATTACACAACGTATATTAACAGCTTTCTAGGGGTCACTCAGACATTAGCTTTCCAGCTGCTGTTCAAGAGCTGAAGTTTCCAAGTAGGCAAGAGTTTACTAGGCATTTTGAACTTGGCTTATATGCAAAGATCATAATACTTCTGTACACTGTAAAACTGGTCTTTGTAATTTTATACTGTACCTGATTCAGCCTGATCATAGCCAAAGAAACTCAATAGCTTCAGAAGTAGTTTCTCCTCAATTTGAACTGTGAACTTTCGAGCAGTGATCATCAAATGCTATGAAGATAAACAAGTCTCAGTTTACAGTATTAACACCAGATATATGATCCATGTAAGCTATTAAATAGGGCAATGTATTCTACTTCAATGGAATATGAATGCATTCCAGTGAAAATCTCTTTGGTAGTTTTCCTCACTTAAGACTACCTACAACTAGTAATGACTGAAGGTCATTTAAACAGAGTAACAGTAAAACAGTACCTTCATGTACAACTGAAACATTGTGGCTTACCTTGTATATATCAGTCAGTGCATTTTTACTGGGAAATTTCATTGCATTTACTTGCACTGCAGGACCAGTCTCCACAGGTTCATTTTCACTCATCTTAGGTGTCAGAAAGAGCATAAAAGGCCGTGTGGTGCCAATAAGCTGGTTGTCCACCTATAGGGTGGACGAGACAGACAAAAAAAATCTGAATAGGTCACAATAAACAGCAAAATTGATTCCCTGTATCTAAGCACATAAAAGCTTTCAGAAGTATACGGTCCCTGATCCAGGGAAATACTGAATATACTTGGTTATTGATTGCTACTGAGACCATACAAAAAAATATTCAGTAATATCCTCCATTTTGAAAAATGGTTACAGCTACCAACAAACCTGTAACAAAACTGCTGTGTTCTTTGAGATTTATTTTCCTCTTTCAAAAAACACAAAAATATTAAACAGAGTTAAGATACTCCTGCATTTATGTCTGACTGATGCATGCAAGTATTCATTTATCTCACATAATCTCCATCAGTATGCACAATTCCCCTTCCAACAAAATCTTACTGGAAACACAATTATAATAATTTTGAGAGCTGAATAAAGAGTCTTTACAGTCTTCAGTTTAACTTGTGAATTCACAGGTTCAGAGACTGAATGAAAAAAAAGATAACTGACTGCAAAGCCAGAAGAAAATCTAGCTGAAAAAAACACCACAAAGAGGTTTACATTTCTCTGACTTGTCTGTGTCTGATTTATACTGCAGTACCATCAGCATCAGTACTCCTGCTTTCAATGCTGCTTTTTCATTACATAATTACAAAGAATGAAGAATCAGAAAAGGGAGAAATAAAAAAAGACTGTAGCTTGCCTAATATGAGCTAGTGGCATAAAATGCAATATATCACCAGCTCAATTTTACTAAGTAGGGAAAAAAAAGAGAAAAGGAAATATCAATGTTAAGACTCCTATGATATTTGGAAATTGAATCTCTGTAGCAGCAATAGAAGTTTTTCAAACCTATTACAATAACAAAAAATGCAAAGTGGCAAATACCTGTATGTCTTGCACACTGAGCTCTAGCACCTGACTTGTTGACAGTTGTGTGTAGTGGACATTAATTCCTGTGAGGCTTGCAAACACTAGCTCTTCAGGAACTTTGTTGACCAAAGACAATCCTACTCCACCTTCCAGTTTCACAAGCACCTGAGAAATGAATATTTGAAGAGAAAATAAACAAGCACAAACAAACCAAGACTGAAAATCCTGTGACACTGAATACATGCTTCTGTAAACAAGTTATTTTTATAGACTCATCTCCAGAGAGGCTGAACAGCTTACTGACAATTAGTCTGCACATAAAAAGGTGTTAAGACATAAAACTCCTTAGAAGTTTGGTTTATAACAGGAAAATCTACAAGTTCATAACAAGAGGTCAGCACGGGGAAAAGCTAACAAACAATGTGTCCCACCCCCCTCTAAACTCTAGAAAGGAAAATGATTAAAGAAACAGATACTAGTTGTAATGTCTTACTTCTAATTCCTGCTCTGTGTCTGGATTTTTTAACTTGCGTAGATCTTGTTCTGTAACTGAGAGTTCTTCTCCTTCACTGGACAAACGATCATTTCTACGTTGGTTAAAATCCGTTATCTGATGAACAAATAAATTACCACAATGATAATTTTTTTATTTATCCATTACAGCTGTGTTGTCCTACCTTACACAATCCTTTTTTTTAAAAAAGTAAGCCCAATGAAAACTTTTGTTGTAATTCTTTCTGTTTTATGCCCTCCCCTTTCATTTCATTATAAAGTTAACTGTTTGTAAGAATTTAGATGTGATACAGAATAAAGTATTTCAAGTACAAATAAACAACAAAATTGTATTCCAGTTAGTTAAGGACCATCACCTGTAGAACTCTAGTTGGCCCATCTGGGATGACTTTAACAGCTAGTACTCCTGACCCAGGCCTCATCTTCTGGTTTATGAACTGCTGTTCAGGTGGAATTGGCCCTAGAAGTTCAAGTGAAGTATCAGGACCAAGAACAACTTCTGCTCCATCATGAAGACCTAGGATTCCCCCCTTTGCCTGGGGAAAGAAAGAAGAGTAAGGGGAAAAAAATAAATTACATGATAGCTAAAGGCCTCAGTTAATTATTTACAAAAATAAATTTAGAACTGTATTTTACATTCATCTCCTTATTCTTCAGAACTAGAGCTGGACTTCAGTCCAGCAGAATTTCACTTGGTTTCACTAAATTTCACTAAAGCTTCTGGTAAACTCATGTTTAATCAGCCAAATATTGATAACAGAAGCTGTCATGTCATGACTGAACATGGGAAGTCCACCCTGAAAATATTTTCAAAACGATAGGAAGCTTTTTAATAGCTGAACTCTGGATCTGCAGAAGAGGATGTAAATCCTTAATATACAACATCTTAAAACAGCAACACAGTGCTTTTTGATTACTTCAGACTGACAAGTACTAACTATAAATCTAAGGTAATTTGATCAGAAAATTATCAATGCAGCATCATGGGACTAAGTAAAATATTTTTCTCTAGATTTGTTTTTTGGCCTTAGAATTGAAATAGGATCAGAGGTAGCAATGAAACTCTGCAGTGCTGCTATCCTTACCGTACCTGTTCTTGAGGTTGGAACTCACTTTGATGGCAAGGACATCCCTTTTAGTTCACATCAATACTAAGCCAAGGTGACTGCAATCTTTATCAGCTGCAGTCAAAACAACATCAACTTATAATGAGAACTGACCTGGACAACAAGTCCATGAATGCCACAGGTCAACTTTCCATCACAAAAACTCCAGGTCTGGGTGGTACTGCGCCGTCGATCAGGTTTTCGCAACATCAGGGGCTCATACCTGCAATGAGCACAAACCACCCAATACTCAGAGGACTCCACTCCCCAGTTTTGCTCTTGAGACCTATTAAAGGTGAACACTTATTCTAATTTTGTTCAAGCTCATTTTCCTAATCTCACTTCTGAAGTGCTCCTTTAACAACCTGCTGCTGAAATTACATTAGCCACCCTCTTGAAATATTTCCAAGGATCATGAGGTCCACTCATGAAGACAGACACAATCTCTCTCTTCCACATTCCTTCAGAGTAATTTCTTTCCTTATTCAGAGAATATGATGCTAAGTATGTTTTCAAAGACATGCTTAGAATCTACATAAATTTCCTGCAAAATTGTATTTGCAGTACCTGTTATCTGTGACAGCTGCCAGACCTGCAATGTCTAAGATCATACAAGAGTCCACAGATCGAGGAGAAGATTTCTGGGGGTTGTGAGGAACTGAAGAACCTTCATGGCAAAGCATTCCTGTGCCAGTCATTCTCC
Organism: Florisuga fusca; assembly: GCA_038090715.1. Taxonomy (NCBI): domain Eukaryota; kingdom Metazoa; phylum Chordata; class Aves; order Apodiformes; family Trochilidae; genus Florisuga; species Florisuga fusca. The sequence continues at coordinate 4,966,379 of JAAWXA010000039.1, forward strand.
ATAGCTGGGATCGTTTTCCTGGCTCCTGTTGCACAAAACCACAACATTTAAATGAACACAGTAGTACAGTGCAAATATTTCTGTTCTGTTTTGCTATCAGGTTCTTTGTATTGTAATTCTTGGAATGACTTGTACGTGTTTAACTTCAGCATCCTGAATTAGAACTAGGAAGTAGTTTGTATAAAAATTTCTAATTCAGTTCTGATATTCAAATAATATGCATTCTGTGTTAGCACTGTTAGAGTCAGAGCTGTATTTACAAGCTATTTGTAATCTCAGCAATATTAAAAACACAGTTTCTACTTCTGAAGAGCTCCAGAAACAGAAGACTTAGCTAACAATGCAACCAAAAAGGAAGTAAACCCTACCTTGCAACTTCATTAGAATTTCTAACATCCAATAACCTCACTTGGTTGTCTCAGGAGCAGTTACAACATTCCTTACTACTTTTATTCCAGTTCCCTTTTCAGTCCACCTTACCCCCATAAAAGTCTTACACAGAAGCACAACCATAATTCAAGCAGCCTGAACTGCAATAATGTGTTGCTTTCAATGATGTCTGTCTTCAGCATTTAAAAGTTCTCATCAAAATGCTTTTATTTTTTCCTTCTCCCAGCACATTATTTTCCTTCTGCACATAGCAAGAGCATTTTAATAAAATCAAATGTGTCTTGGTACCTTCTTTTTCAGTACAACTCGTTGAGTCTTTGGAGAAACATCAAGGACAAGCTCTGCATATGCAGCATCTTTATTTGAAGCAACTGGTCTTGCACTTGGCTCCTGTAAACTAGAACACCAAGAAATCATATTTATGCTTATTCAGAGTAGCTGCTTCCTCTGTAGGTTGAGTTAGACTGTACCAAAATCCAACTGAGGATGCTTATGCTGCCAAGGGGAAAAAAATTATATTGTTTTGGGTTTTTTTTCCTTCTGGTAATTGTCATAATCACCAGTGTAAACTGTCACATTGAGTACATTCTTAAAAGAGGCTTATTTTCTCACTGCAACTAAGAACTTCACAGGCAAGTAAGATAAATTCCAAATAAAGTTTTCTACCTCATATTGAGGAAAGCAACAAAGGATGTAACTATCTCCTGTAGCTGTGTTCAACAGGAAATGAACTAGTGCAAGTTTAAAATTCACAGCCATATCATGAACAGCTCTATCCTGTATTCAAGTGTTCTTAATCCACCAAATGAAATGAAGGCCCAGATGTGACCCTAAACATCCCTGTGCAGTTCAGGTAGTGTGGTCACAGCAGATGCCATATGCTAAATCTTTCTCCATATGTGACAAAATAACCAATGGCAAGCTGCATCTGCAAAGCTAAGTCACCATGAGCAGATAAGGGGAGATACCAACACCCAGGCTCAGTTTCTGAATTTTGGCATTTCTTTACTAGTTAAAAGGTTGACAAAAGTTTAGCTGCATTTGAAAAACTCTGAAATGAGAGTTAAGAGACAATATAAAGGCTAAATAACATGAACATTCAAAATATTTTCATGTAATATCTAAAGAATTACCCTGAGAAAGTATATGTAGCAGCAATGTAAATGAAGTTTTCATAGTAAAGCTGCTTGCTATCTTGGAAGTCATTCATGCTGCAGACAATTTCTGAGGAGCCAGCCCCTTTAACTGTCAGCATTATAAAAGGTGGTAGAATAGGTTCATCCCACGCATAATCCAGAGAGGTCATGGGCTTCACTTCAGTGTATAGTCTTGGTTCAACAACACCATGCTGAATAAAAACAACTGGGACCTGCAACAGTTATGAAAGAGAATTTAGTTTCACACAGAAACTTATAATCAGACAGATTTTTGCCATCATTTGTTTATTTTTCAGGATCATTAAACATGTTCAGCTCACTACTTCCCCACCCCAATGGTCTCAGTTTGAGTCTTAACTAAAAATTGTCTCAAAAGGATGAGAAAAATCATTGCTTTTGTCTGTTCATGGTTCAAAATGTTTTTAGTCCTATGGTAGCATCTCAGTCAAAACCCTCTGAATTAAAATTAGGAGATTTGCCCAGTTTCATTTAACTGGTCAGTACCAAGACCCAGAATGAGAACCAGTAACTATCAAGAGCTCCTGCTCTAATGACAAGGCAGTCAGTAAAATAAACAATTTAATTTCTTTGATTTTTGTACTCCCTAGCTCAGTTTTCTCATTGGTAATAATGCTCTTTCTTGTAAGACTAAATGCACTCATGAAAGCCATAATGATAGCACTATTATTTGAAGATGAAATAGTTGAGTACTACTACTACTACTACTTCAGAAATTTACAATTATTCTATCCAAATCCCTCTTGGTATAAACACTTTCATTTTATTTCTCTATACAAGCTAGTCAGGTCTCACTTCTACCCAAAATAAAGAACTGCTGCTCTTCTTTTTTTACCAAAAGTAGAAGAAAAGTGATTATTTTCTTTTTTTCTCTTTTACCTTGGAAAAATTGTCTATGCGGAAAGGTGGTGGCAACTGATCTGTGTCACTGAACGCAATGCGGTACGTGGCTCCCTGCAGAGTAATTTCTACTCTTAAGAAATAACACTTTCCCAGGGTGTCCCTGAAGAAAACAAACAAGTGCAAGAGAGGTTGGCTTCTTCATGGTATAACCCACAGTTATGTTAAACAGCTGATTCTATAAAAAAAAAAAAAACCAACAGCATACTACAGAAGATTTGTGTGTAGTTATTACCTCATATTAATATGAAAGGAGTTATTCTTGTTGACCTCAAAGCCCCCAGACCAAATGCAGTTTGGGACATCCATTAGTCTCACACATAACAGTTGATCATAATCATTCCGTGGCCAGTGGAACACAACACTGGAGCCAGGCAGTGTGGAGATATAGCCATCAGGGTTGGAGGCTCCCTAGGAAGAGAAATTGGTAAACACATACATATTCTACAGGTATTAAAAATGCAGTATTAACCTATATACCTCTCAAATACAACCACTACAATTATTCTTTTCAGTGGATGCTACTATAATAATCAGAAAGATTCTCCTAACCCTCTGACAATACTTTCAAAGTACAATGGTGTGTTCTTTTTAGTTAGAATACACTGTGACTAACTACAGGTGGAGTAGCAACAAGTAACAAAAAAGGAAGCATCTTACCCGACCTCTGGCAAATTCCCGCTGAACAAAGGCAAGCTTGTAGGATGATTTATTGTCCAGCAGGTAACGAGGTGCAAATGTTACCATGCAGGTATCAATGTAACGGCCTCTGCCTTTTTTAACATCAATACCTGGTAAGAAAAACATGTTGAAAATAAAGCTATTATTTACAAGTGAGAGCAAACGACATCTGCCACAACCTATTTCCCATAACAGAAGTTCTTTTTTCTTGAGTTCCTGAGATGTGCTGTTTCTGACACACCACTGCCACATTTTGAAACGTTTTGAACAGCAAACAATTTTATGCCATCTGTTACCATCTGGTTCCCAAGTACAATTTGGCAATTAAAAAGCGCTGAAGAGAAAAAAGCACTTATTTCAAATGACAATTAAATCAATGCACTTCTAAATATACAAAAAAAAAAAAAAAACATGGATTAACTTTCAAACTGTCATTTAATTAAGAACTAAAAGCTTTCAAGGAAATGGTACCAGGGTCACAAGGAAGCCAGAAGTTGCACTACAGAGGCACCGCAAAGCAAAAGCCACTGCAGTAGCACTGGGAACAGCTATAGTAAACAGACACTCAAACCAATCAGACAGTAATGTGGTGGGGCTTCCAATGTACTTACAAGTAACATAAAGGAGGAACAAAGACACAGGAACAGAAAGAAGAGTTTATAAATGCAGTTATTAACACTCAATGTCAAACTGTAAAAATAAAAGAATAACTGAAACGTGATTTTTAAACTAATGAAATTCCAAATAAAACCATCAAACACTCACAATATGAAGTTTTGTTTAGTAATTTTAACAATACCTTTCCCTGACTTCACTGTTCTGTTCCTGGTGTCCCTGACATGATGTCTGGCTAAGTTCTAGAGTATTTCTCAAATGTTCCTCTCCACACCTACCAATGTTATAAATGAGGCCGGGCCGGTTCCCGTGCTGGATCACTTTAAGGGCTCTGACACCACTTCCACCGTCCAGGGAGAAACCCTGGCACCAGCCAGGCACACCTTCAGGATGAATTCCTTTTCCAACCCGCATGGTACAACTAAGGGTGAGAAGAAAACACAATTACTTACTCATTTACATAAAGTATCAGATGCCCACACAATGCTGCTGATGAAACACAGAAAGAACACCCGTGTTTTCATATAAAAGCACTAGAAGCCATGATAAATCTCTTCTTGAGCCATTCATTCTGAAGTTCTGCCATAAGCTCTTTTAACATACTGGTCAACACACAATGACAGTTTCTTGTAAAAGGCCTGGGAACTTTAATTAGCTACAATAAAATTGGTGTGTCTTTTTCTCATTGAAAGAAAAAAAAATTGGAATAAATTTTAGTGGTAAGTTTAACTGCTGTTCATTTACACTAAAATGCCAGAACATTTCAGAAAAATTTACTTTAAATTATGTTCTTATTTTAATGGAAAATGCAAGTTCTCATTTAAAGGAACTGAAAGCTTTCCTTTCCAAACTCCTGCCATTTCCTTTTACATCAGAATCACAATAGCTCTGCTGCATATGGACTTCCTACTAAGGGACTGCTACTACTTCTCTATTAACATTTGGATTTTAGGCTTAGGGGTTGGAGTGGCTTTCTTATAGGCAAATTTATACAACTCCAATAAGTCTCTTCCTAATGTTTTTTTAATTTCTTAGAGAAGCATGAGTTCAAAACATGCAAAATAAAGCCAGCTGCTGACATGGCAGAATTAGCCAGCCATGGAGTTACCATTAGGAAACGTCTAAAGATCCAATATGCTATACTTATTTTAGTAGTTAGAAACTTAATAACAGGTCATCTTTATAGGGACTTTTCCTATGTGATATTTATACCAATATATCAGCACCTGATCTTCTGCAAATGAATTCTATGCTTTGTAAGGTACCTTTTTCTCTTTTTGTGGTGTTACTTACAAGTTTGGCTGTTCTTTATCAGCGTAACAGAACAGAAGAGGGCTGAGGCTTCTAGCAAGTTCATGCTCTTCAAACTGACCTGCAGCATCTGTTTTTGCATTATCTTGTCTGAAGATAAGAGGCAATCCTTTAAATAAACACAAAAAATAGTGTCAACTAATACCCTTGCACAAATAAAAATGAGAATGGTAATAACTACTTCAAATTAAGGAACAACCTAAAATATTTAGGTTGTAATATTACCCACTAGACACTTCATGCATTCTCCTTCTCACTGTCTAACCTGCTTAGCACCTAGACCTATTAACAGCTTGGAACCCCAGAGTGTGGTCCATGCAAACAGAGAAACTCTTGTAGCTCTGAATGTGCCAGTGGATGTTAGCAGAGAATAGCTGTAACTCAGAACTGTTGCTTTCTCAAGGCATTTCAGTCTTTGAAAATCACAATTTTAATAGGGATGTAATCTTGATTTATTTAGAGGTGCAATAGTTCATGATTGAAAATCTAGAATATAGCAAATAGATGTCTATATTACGTGCTCTAATGTTCATCAAATAATAGCTACTAGCACTGTAAAAAAAAAAAAGAAACCAAACAAAACAACAACAATTCTCCATAACTTTAATTCCATTTAAGTACTGCTTAAAGCTCTGCTTGGCTAGAAAGCAAATCAAAACACTGCATGAAACCTTTATTTCCCAGGCCATGATTACAGTTATGAAAGAAAATACTGTCAGTTTACCTGTTTTGTTGATTAACCAATATGGTGCTGAAATTAGTATTTTTAGAGAACCTTCAGAACGACACACAATCCTTATGGTCAAATTTAGCAGTCGTTTGTTGCTGTCGTACAGCCGCATCCGCACCATGTAGTTTTGTGTCCCAGGAGGTATCAGCAGCTCTTTGCAGATGGGGAAGTTTTCTAGCAAAATCCCTATGAAAACCAAACCAAACATCACCCACACAGAAACATTAGTATCTGATAAGCATACAGATTGGTGCTTTACATGGCTTGATCTTTCTGAATACTTCATACAGCTTACCCAGATTAATTTCTAAACCTGCCCACTGCATTAACCTCTGACCTCAGGAAGAAATGCCTGTGTAAGTCATAAACTGCAAAAAGTTCTGCAAAGAAGCCTGCTCAGGGCTAATTGCTGCCTTGATGTTATATTGAGGTACTCCTCCAGAAGGATCAGAAAGTGATATCTGAGAAAGAATCTTACCAAGCTCTATGTTCTGAGATGTATCAGCTGTGTGCAACGCTGCCTCTTTGCCAGGTTTTAAGGTCCCATTAATTGGCATTCCTTTCACATAGAACTCGAGTTCACAGGGTAGCAAGTTACAGATTACCACTGTTGGCAATAGATAAATAGTATGCCCAGGCTGTCTGAAAATCTGTTTAGCACTGTCAGAAAATATGTTGTAAGGCATGTAATCCGGATAATTTTCTTTCTTTATAGCCACACAAAACCTGTGGAGGCAGATGTGAGAAGAATTCAATGAACTCAACAGAACAACTGAACCCAGCTTTGTGTATTACACTAAATCCCACAACTTAAAGACTGACAGCAGAAGCAGCATTTCGAAAAAAGAGCTTAGAGGAAAGTAATTAGGCGTTAATTACCTGAAAAATTGGCTGTTTTCAGACTCCATTGAATGACACTCTCTCTTGCTGCTACAAGCTTCTGCTGTCTTCTGCACATTAGTCCAATGAATTGGAGCCTTACAGAAAAAGACCCCCATTCCTTTTGGCCTGGCTTGCAAACGCCAAGATGTAAGATGCAATGGAATAGCAAAAGAATCTCCTGGCATAACTGCTGGAAGAACTACAGGTTCTGTAACCAGAGAAGCACACAAACATATCAAAACAGGCCCCTTTACTGAAAACCATAATGTTTTCACAGAGCAAGCCTCAAGTTTTTGAAACAACCCATTTCAGTTTAACGTGAAACAATAGCTATGTATATTTTAAACACCAAACCCTTGCTTTAAGCCCTATTAACAAGCTGGCAACAGACAAATGTGAAACTGTAAACAGGCTAAAACTTGCTGGAATTCCAATTCTTTTTCCTTAGATGCTTTAGAGAAAATGCTTATTTCAAAATTACCTCATTCATTACATTTGGGTACACTACCAGCATATCACTACGTTTCTATACTATACTTTTTATTCTTTCCAGAACCTCAGCTTTCCCTGTTTACCTGAACAAGAAGCAAAAATCCTAATGGCTTCTCCAGCTTACCCTACTGATCACTTTCTTCTAAGTATGACCCATTTCCCCTCCAGAAACATCTACTTTGCTGTCAATCGTTAGAGGCAGCGGTGAATCTCCTTGGGGAGGAAGCTAAAGACTCCTCACAGTATGGGAGGAAAGTACCCCACTTACTGTCAGGAGCAGAAGGACTATCTAGCCTTAGTTCCATTGGTGTTTCCAGCTTGTTCTTCACAATCAAGGCTGAGCGCACTGTTATCACTTTCCGAGCGCTGCCTTCCATGGTAACTTCAAATACCACACGAACTGGAGGCAATGAAGAAAACTGGAAGATAATTAAAAGCATTAAAAAGCTCAGGTAATGATTACATCTAGAAGAGGGACACCTTGATTTTGAAGTTGGAATCGCTGGAGTGAAAACTTGCCAACTGAGTCTGTGTGCAACACCTACGGTATATGTAGATGTGTAATAACGAGTTGTAATCCTGATTGGTCTCCTCAAAGGACAATAAATTAACTGTGAAAAAAAAAAAATCTAAATACTAACTCCATTATTGTTTTTAAAATGATAAAAGTTCAAATAAGACTAACATAGATCCTACAAGAACACTTTATACACTCACTAGTACATTATTTTATAAATTCATGGATTTTGAATTCCAAGCCTCATATAATCAACATGCATCATTCCTATCTGTTAAAACTGAAAATATCTTAAAATACTCATACTTTCTTAGCTGCCTCTCTACTGTGGTGTAACCCTACAAAGTCATCATTGACACTGAGCCTGTAAACCAGATTTTCCAAAGGCTCAAGTATTAGAGTTTAGACCCATTTCTAAGTTATGTTATATACTTGTGATTTGAAAAATCATTTTGTTTGCCTGACTTCTGTTTCCTTTCTATGGAAAAGGTTCTAGAAGAATGGAAACAACACTTCATTTGTAGAATTATGTAATCTTATTTAAGTAGTTCTTAAAAAATTAAAATATATACTCACGTAGACTTGTGGATGTATTATATTTGTTCTGCTTATTGGACTTCCAAGCTGGGAGAAAAGTGAACAAGAACACAAAAGCTGTTCAACTTTTAAGGTATCACTCTCAGTTGTAATAAAAAGCATTACTTCAGAAAAGTAAACTACTTTCATCACTTTGTGTTTCTGATCTTCAGTACAGCTTGGAAAACATTTAAGAGCTCTATCAGCAAAACCTGTTTATAATACTGTTCTAAAAAGAAATGAAGCTGAGGGAAGTTCTGTTACAAAAAGGAAAGCTCTGGAAGCATCCTTTTCCTTCAAAAATGAAGTTACAGAGAGAGCCAATGCTTTTTAAACTCCTATATAAAAACATCAGAAAACATTGAAGACTGCTGGCTCTTCTCAGCAGTAGCATGAGATAAATTTTGATTCTGATTTATATGACAAATATCTCAACTTCCAATTTCTCCAGTACACAAGAGTTTTCAGTAGCCTAGTCTCAAAACTTAGCCAGTTTTGAAATCCTCAAGATCATTTTTATCATTGACCCTCAACCACCTACTACCAGCCTGCTGATTATTACTACTGCATTGTTCCTTCCTGACAAGTATGTTTTGTCTAAGCAGCCACATATTTCAACAATTTCTAGGCTTACAGGAAATTGCCAGTGTTGTTTATTTTAAGTAAATTAAACAAATGAAAAGCATTCCTGCAACAGAAAAAAAAAATAAAAATTGCTGCTGAAATGCTGTGCTCATTTAAAGCTTGATCTCCAGGATCCCAAGACACTGTCACTAATGTATTAATTCTGTCAGTGGAAGCTCTGACTCCTGAGCACAGACTCACTGCTGACTGTTTGTGTCTGTTATGCATAAAACTTGGGAAGCAAGCAGCTCAAAACTCTCCAGTCCAAGCTAACTGGAAAGGGGACAGTCTCATACAGCAGCTGCTTCGATCACAAGATCAAAATTTCCAAGATTACTCTCAAGTGACACAGATTACTTACAGTGGAAGAGGATGAGTTCTTATCTGGTGCAGCATATCGGAAAAATGTTCCAACTTTGTCTACAGAAACTGGACTGACTTCTTCCCAGCCATTTACTCTCACTTGCAGTTGATGAATTCTTAGATCATGTGTGTGCCTACCAGGTCAGATCAAGTTAAATTACTATTAAACATTATTATAGAGTGTAAAGGCCAAACAGTCCAAACCAAGAACATCCTCTGGATTCTGAAAAACTAATCTCACTGAAGAGTTAAAAAAAGTTTCAAGAGTTTTTCCATTTCATGGGTAGTGACAGACCTGATTTTATGTCTGTTCAATTGTTCAGCCTTCTCTAATGAACAAAAAGAAGTACAAATACACCATATGAGCAAAATCAAAAGCAGGCTACCTGTCTGTTAACAAATTATTCTGCTGCTTAACATTGGTAACACACTCAGCAAATGCTTCCCCACCACACCTCCCACCCTAGTCCTTTAGAATAAAGGACATATGATTTGCAACTGAGGCCCTTATGTCTTTTCAAAAAGCTTATCATGATTCAACACACATGACAACACTTCAACAAGACTGCAACACATGCTGCTTACTAGACAACTGATAATTTCACTCTATACATGAATTTAAAACTTGCAAAGTAAAACACTACCAGCATATTTAAAAACATATCCAATTTTTCTTCAACATCTGCTGTGTCCTCCCAACAATGACCCCACATGTTCCATTTGAGTGTGTCAAAACATATCCCAGAGCCTGATCCCTTCACCTGTGTCTGAGCTTCCCTCTGGCTTCAAATTCAAATGGAACCTCTTCCCCTGTGATAACTTCTTGCCACTCACTGACATTATGGGCATCATCCAGCAATGTCCCATTTTCCTCAGGAACAAAACCTGGACTCCCACTGTGAGACAGTGCAGCCCTGTGAAGAGAAAGACATCTTACAAACCAACAAAATAACTAAGCCAATTAAGAGGTGCTTTCTAGTGTGTCTCACTCTATAGAGGTCCTGCAGTAACATACACATCATGGATCTATAGGACCAGTTTTCAAATTCTCTTGGGCCTCTTGAAAACACAATCATTTTATCAGTAGTAAAAGTACCTCACTATCAAAGCAAAGGGTCTTAACTAAGAGAGACTGAGAGTTGCCTTTGTTTCTCTGCAGGAAAATGAAAGCACTGAGAACAAGATCAGGGATTGGCTGACATGTTAGGGAAGCCAGACAAATATTGTCAAAGTGATCCCACAGCAGCTTCTTACCGGGTGGGTGTTGTAGTTAGGGTAGCAAACCACAGTGTGCATCCAGTATGATTTCTAAGAGCAAATGGCACAAATGGCTGCCTGCGTTTTGGAGTCTTCATTTCAGCTATAACACAGAGTAAAAAATTGTCTAAATGTTATGAGAAAGGCATTAATAAAATATTAACGTAGAATGAGACTCAATGGCCGGAGAACCACAGCCTGCACTAACTAAAGAAAACAGGCCAAAGAAACAGGATAACAGATCACTACAAATATTTTAAAATGTATTAACTATATTATAGAAATGGTATGAATCAAACAGAAAGTCTTCCCCATCATCAGTCCACCCAGGAACTGAGATTAACCTGCAAGTTCTTTTGTTTCTTCATATAAAGTCTCATAAAACACTAAGTTATAAAGTCTCCAGTTATAAATAACACACTGAAAAACCCAGTCACAATATCAATAACTTTCCATGTACATCCAAATGCTAATGAAGTATTAAACACATACTTGTTTACAATTAAGATTTATGCTCTAATTAATGCAATGAATATGGAATTATCTGGCACACTCTTTAAATGGGACTTGTATCCTCAAAAACTGAACAAGTTGAAATATTTCCCTATGCAGGATCAAGTCATCTTCCATACTGCAGGACATCCTATCTGTGAAAATACTTACTGTGTTTGGATAGAAAAAAAACCCTGTCAAGATCCAGTAACTACTTAAAAAGGAAGAAAAACGGCTGCTCCCTAAGTACTTTTTTTTTTTTTGTATGAGAGAAGTAGAAAAAAGGTGCACGTAATAAATCAGCTGCCTAAAGACATGTAAGAGAAATTAAATCTATTCCATGGAATTTATCTGCATTAACTCCCATTCATCACATTTGAACATGCATCTAAGATTAACTTCAGCACAGGTTGACACAGGCAAGAAGGGATAATGGAGGGTGGGTAAAGAAGTTTTTGAAGGAGTTATTGATGATCATATACAGCTTTTTTCCAAATCCATGACAACAAAATCCTATATGCAATATTTTCAGTGGTGACTTATATCTGACCTGTCTACTGCTTACAGAGAAAGTTATTTCCAACTAACTGGCAAAAAGATGAAATTCTGGAAAATTAAAATGGATATTTGCCAACTGCAAATAAAACAATCTTTAGTGTTGAGCTAGACTTCATACAATTTTTTTGCTAGCTCAGGTTGTACAAAATTACAGACCAGAAGCCAAATGTGCTTTCAGTCTGGCATTTCAACAACTGACAATTTATTTTGAGACTTTAAAAAGTAATTTTTGGGACTATGGCCTGATTTTCAAAAGAAAACATGACACAGAAGTCATATTTTGAGGCTATTGCATTCAAGTAATTCACTTAGCCATTCAGTTGCAGCATCCACCAAAAGCTAAGCAATAAATATTAAGAGGTTTCAGTTTTTTCCCCAAAAAAAGCTTCCTGAAGAACATCTCAGAAAAATAAACCCTCCTATCATTTTCTGGTTTTCAGTTGTTTTTTTCCTAAACATCTATGAACTGTCTGCAACCACTCAGATAAAATGTTACTAAAAGGAGCAGTGTGAGTGGGTCACAAATGTAGATTTATAGAAAGCTTTCTCTCCTCCAGTTCAGCAGTAACATATTTATCAAGTGTGCTGTTTTCTCTTTCATAGTGCCACAAATCTTAAAAAATAAAGATTAAAAAATATCTTACTTTAAACTGTGTGGATTTGACGGAAAACTATACTGTCAATTAACAACAGTTAATTGACAAAACAAAATAACAGGGTATTTATTGGAAACACTTATAAGGCTTATTGAAAACATTGTTCTTTCTGAGAGCATCTTAAGGTAGCTAAATATACATGCTGAATCAAGCATAGGTATGTATATTGAACATACTACTGGACTTTTTTAGAATATTAAAAAAAGACTCCTGTGATTACATTATGCTATTTTTAATCACCCTATGTTGTCTCTCTAGAAAATGTACATTGAAGAGTCAATAATTTATAGAACCTTGCTGAAAAACACAACCTGCTTACACAGGATTAGTTATTAGTTATTACTTCTTCCTTCTATCCTCGAAGGACCCAGAGAGGAACATAACAGAGAAGATGAAACACTCTGTTATGCACTTTAAAAGTAAAGTAGCTGTTGTTTGATTTTGGAGTTTCTTGTTTGTTTCTTGTTTGTTTGAAACAGAGGCCCATGTACTAGCAAGTCACACAGATAACACAGTATTTATTGTACAAGAACCCTCTAAAGAAGAAAAACACCTTTTTATCTCTCTCTGCTATACAGTACCTCTAGCATAGATCTGATGCTCTAGGTTAGTCAAACTGGCTGTACTCCTAGTTCTAAGGTAGACAAGAGGAAGGCCTGGCAGACAGGAAAGACAAAGTTAGCAGGAAAGAAAAACCACATAAATACAGGAAGACTCTTCCCCATCATGCATCAGGAAAGATACAGGCAATTGGCAGCATGCAATCAGAGTACCAGTCTACCCATTTGCTTACACTAAGATGGCACCTGAATTGTTAAAATGTCTTTCAGAAGTAACACTGGAAGCTGAAAAGCTGGAAAGACCTGCCACATATCAAGAGCTATGACTTAGAGAGTTGTTTCACAAATGTAACAGCATTATTTTCCAGAACCTCAGCTGCTTACGTCTTTGGGGGCACAGAAAGAGGAAAGTCACCTCTATACTGCCCACACCCTAACCTCAATATTTTTACTTAACCTTTCACAGGACAATTACTCATTAGCTGAGTAAGCCTGACATAAAAAGGAAGCAGAATTGGCAGTTCAAAGTTCTTACTCAAAGCTAAGTAGCCAGAAAATCTTTTGTTTTCAAAGAATTTAACAGAAAACAGCATTTCTGTCTTTTTTGCCAAATGAAGACCAAATGCTTCTGTTTGTAATACATTAGACAGGTGACTGTGTGTCAGCCAATCAAGTTTCAAATAGTGCAATTAAAGAGTATCATACTCTGCCCAAAACATGGTGGATCCACCGAAGAACCCATCCAGTCTTCTGAACTGACCACACTCACTTCTTCCTCCTGCTTACAGTAATCTTCCATCCATGACTGTTTGGTAGATGTGTATTGTTCTGGAGGAACAGAAGCACAGACAGCAGATGTCTCCAATGAGGTAGTAAATAAAGTGATTGAAAAGTATGTTAAATTCATAACAATAAAGTAACTTCATTTTAATAGCAAAAGTTTTTTCTTCACTGCTTTTTCTGTGAGCCTCTTACACAGAAAGGACAAAAAACAGCTTGTGAAATCACAGCAGTGTCTTCAAAAAGTTGTGGTTTTTATATTAAGATTTTTTTTTAACCATGAGTAGAATTTCATGTTCTTAAGATATTTCTGTAGCAATGTCAGAGGTCTCCCTGAGGAGGCAACTAAACCAAAACATTTTCATGGGAGAAGCAGCTTCTAACTTTATTTTTTTTTATTTAAGAGTTACATGCACATTCTTGCAAAAATATCAAGACACCCGTGGTGTCCTCTGGCACAGAAACTGGCCTTACTGCTTGTTATCAGTACTATTAAAAAGCATTATGGGAACTCTTATGAAATGATTTGCATCCTTTCCTACCACCTCAGCTCCCTTTTCTGACAACCCCAAAGACCTTGCAGGAGAAATAAATGAATATTCACGAAACAAGAAAGGCTCTTCTATGAAATTTGCACACTCAGCCATTTACTGTTATTACAACCACCAAATTACTGAGATTAACACACAAAATAAGCAACAATATTTCTGGGAAATGTCCACAATCACAGTCTCATAACACAGAAGCCCACACAAAGTTTGAGTTACTGATGAAACAAAATATTTTGGTTTCCTGAGATGGGTACTGACAGCTCAGGTTTTCAGAGACTGCAGAACTGAAATGAGCAGCTTCCCACTACTCTTGTCAACGTACTAAAAAATTATGAGCTTTTAAAATGTTTTAAAGTACTGTATGGAAAGCTTTAGATGAAAGCCTGTTTCTGATTAAAAATAAATTTCACGTAACATATGAATTTGATAGAATTCGTATGACTGGAGAAAGAATTCCTCCTAACCTCTAAAATATGTAGCTCATGTCGTTACACTTTCACAGTATCTGATAAAATACAGGCTGCCTAAATGCACACCTGTGTATAACATCATGTGAACTATCTAGGGACTTGTGCCAAATCTCCTTCTCTCCATCTATGGGACCCCAGCAGGACTCAATTAGAGATGTCTGTCATTTTCAGTACACTGAGACTCTGCCTCATCATGCTCTCAGGGAGCTCTCCCACATACCTAAGAAGACAGAGGTAATGTTAATATCCAAACGGTGTTTAGCCTTTACTTCCAGCTTCAGCCGGGAGGGGTGGAGCCGGCTGGCAGCTTGTTGTTGCCAGGAAACTGAACAGGGCCACGGCTCAATAAATGGCTCCCAGCCTGGAAACAAACAGAAAGCCTGTGTCACACAAAGGCCACACTGGAATGTTGTTTACATACCTAAGTATTTAATAATTCAACTTTAGTAACATTTTTTACTTTCAATCTGTTTGCAAGATTTCTAAAACTAGTGTTTTCTAAGACTAGTATTAGTTAGTAAATGAGTAGCTAATACTCATCATTCATGGCTTGGCTTAGTGAATGAAGATTTCAGAAGGGCTCTCCCCATACTTGCTGCAAGTTTGCTCATGTCTGAAAAGGCCAATGTGGGACAGGCAGTGCAGCTGCAGAAAGTCTCCTGGGAGGGGACAGCCAAGGCACAGTTCTTTCTGTGCTGTCTTTTCTCCTGAAGACTGATTCTGCTTGTGCTCTCAAAGGAGGCAGCAGCGTTATGGACACAGCTGCTGTGTCTCCATGTCTCCCCATTGGAGGCCAGAGTGGACCCCTGATGGCAGTCAATATGGCCAAAGCTGAGGGATTCTTTCAGGGAGTCCTTGTATCTCCTCTTTGGGGCTCCTCTGTTGGTGTCAATTTCACCACAGAGGACAGTCTTAGGGAGGTGGTGATCCTCCATCCTGGAGACATGGCCTGCCCAGCACAGCTGTGTCCTCAGTAGCATGGCCTCAATCCTAGTGTCCCCTGCCTGTTCAAGGACAGTGACACTGGCCACAGAGTCAGCCCAGTGGATGTTTAGGATTGCACAGAGGCAGCACTGATGGAAGAGTTCAAGGAGTCGCAGGTGGTGGCAGTAAGCGGCCCATGATTCAGACCCATATAAAAGGGTAGACAGTACAATGGCTCTGTAGACACCAATCTTTGTACTTTTCTTCAGGTGTTTATTGCTCCAGACTCTTTTATGAAGTCTTCCCAATGCTCTGTATGCCTTTGCTAATCTGTTGTCTGTCTTTTTATTGATCTTGGCATCCAACGAAATAATGCATCCCAGACAGCTGAACTGCTGGACTGACTGAAGCTCTGATTCACCTGTGGGGATGATGGAAGTCTTCCTGTGGTGCAGGCTGGTAGAGAACTTCTGTCTTCTTCAAGTTGACTTCCAGCCCAAAAAGGTCTGCAGCCTCTGCAAAGCAAGATGTTATGTGCTGCAGAGCTGCTTCTGTGTAAGCAACATGGGCAGCAGCATCAGCAAAAAGCAGCTCTGGGACATGGTGATTTTGGGGTCTTGGTGTGGGCCTTCAGTCACCTTAGGTTGAAGAGGCTCCCATCAGTACCATATGGGATGTAAATGCCATTATCTTCATTGAGGTCTGCCGTGGCCCTTTGGAGCATCATGCTGAAGAAAACTGTGAATAGAGTGGGTGTGAGAACACAGCCTTGTTTCACACCATTCATTATTGGAAAGGATTCGGAGAGTGCATCGCCATATCTGACTTGGCCCTGCTGATCCTCATGTAGCAGGATGATCATTCTGAGGAACTCGGGGGAGCATCCTGATCTGCCACAGGCCTTTTCTGCTCAGGGTCAAAAACTTTAGTGAGGTCAACGAAAGCCACATAAAGTCCTTTGTTCTGTTCCCTACACTTCTCTTGAAGTTGTCTGAGAAAAATACCGTGTCTATGGTACTCCTAGTGGCTCTGAAACCATAATGGCTTTCAGCTAGAAGTTCCTCTGCAATAGCAGGTACTAATCTGTTCAGAAGTAGTCTTGCAAGGATTTTTCCAGCAATGGAGAGCAGAGTTGCACCTTGCCAGCTGGAGCAGTTTGACTTTTCTCCTTTCTTCTTCTACAGGGTGATGATGACTGCATCACACAGATCTGGTGGTTGTTAGCCTTGTTCCCAACAACTCACAAGGAGCTCATGAAATTTAGCATGGAGTGCTTGGCCTCCACGCTTCCATACTTCAGATGGGATTCCATCAACCCCAGCTGCTTTACCAGTTTTCAGTTGCTGTATGGCCTTAAGAGCCTCTCCCAAAGCAGGGGCTCTGTCCAATTCGGTTTTCACTGGTTGTTGTGTAATGTGCTGAACTGCTGAGCCTTGGACTACATGGTTGGCACAGAAGAGAGTCTGAAAGTGTTCAGACCGTTGGTTCAGGATGGAAGTTTTAACTGTGAGAAGCATTTGGCCATCTGCACTGAGCAGGGGTCTTTGGACCTGGTGTGTGGGTCCATACCCTGCTTTCAGAGCTTCGTAGAGCCCTCTGTGGTCACCTGTAACTGTGCACAGTTCAGTCTTTTCTGCCATGTTGACCCACCACTTGTTCTGGATGTCTCGAAGTTTCTGTTGGAGCTCACTGCATGCAAGATGAAAGGCTGCTTTTCTTATGTGGCAAGATGGCTGAGCAAGATGTGCTTGATGAGCAGTTCTCTGTCAATCTCTTGGTTGTTTTCATCAAACCAGTCTCTGTTTTTCTTTGAGAACCCTAGGGATTCTTCAGAGGACTGCAGGATGCTATTTTTAATGTGTTGCCAAAGCGCCTGAGAAGAGGGATCTATGGGATGATCTACAAGTCTAGTTTGAAGGTTTACCTGGAAGCTGTCTCTCACTGTATCTTTTTGAAGATTGTTAACTTTGAGCCTCTTCCTTGGGATGCCACCCCTCTTAGGGTTGGGCTTAAAGCAGAGGATAAGTTTGCATTGCACAAGGTGGTGATATGACATTCTGCACTGGGCATTGCTCGGGTATGACAGACATTGCCAACATTCTAAGACTAGATTTAATTTACTAGCTAATACTAGTATTAGATAATACTAGCAAATGAGTAGCTAATACATTTCACTAGCTAATACTACTAGCTCCAGCTATTCCATCTGAACCAGTGGATACTATGATGTAGGGTCTTGAAGAAACTTTTTTATTCCCACAAAAGCTAATTACAGCTTCAAACTGAAGCTATCTAGAAATAAGTTATCTGATAGCTTTGAAAATTACTTTGTTGCAATTAAGCTCTCTACTTTCCACATCCCTCTATCTGATACCAAGTTATGGTATCTTGTTGAGGATCACATGTTCACACACAAAAGTCAAACTTTCATATTCCCTTAGAAGCATTTCACATTGGGTGAATTTCAGGCTACTGCAGCAGGCAAGGCTGGTTTGCTACACTAAAATAAAGAATATACAACCCCCCCAGTATCTCACCTGAAAGCTCACGATTGTAATAATCTCCAGAGAGGGTAAAATGAGCATAGCCTTCAGGGCTGGCTCTCAAATGTTGGAGAAAATTCAAACCTGCAAAAAAAGCGAATGTTAGACTAATGCAAAACAATCAAGTCTCATCATTTTGTGAACTGTAAGCAAGCAGTGTCTTGTCTTTTAAATTGAAATAGTACAAAAAGTATATCATAAGGCTGTGCAAATAACATTTACAGCCAGCTTTTCTTTATAACAGGGAGTTCTGCTCAGGACAGATTCCATTTAATCTGATGGATAAAGGGGAAATCAGAATCTTAACCCCAAGAAGTCTAATCTTCTTAAAAACAAAATCTTCTTAAAAACCAAACAAAATCTAGAAATAAGAAACAAAGAACCCCAAAAAACCCCTCCAAACTCCACACAATGATCACCACCAAAACTGCCAGTTGAAACTTCACAAGTCCTAGCAACCTGGAGCATGGTGCTGAACACACACAGTACCCACAATAATATTCTGCAACACTTTCAGCAGAACAAGATACTCACATGAAAAGGTTAACTCAGCAAGGGGAACATCACAGTCCATGCAGTCATCAATAAAGCAAATGCATACACTTTCTGCTTTAATCTCCACTCCAGAGATGAACTGAAAAGGCACAATCCCGTGGCTGTCTCGACTAGAAGAGGTCAGGGAAACTGATTTCAAAGGTTCAGCATTCTTAAATAACCAACTTGCTGCTTTTTTCAAGTCACCTTAGATAGAAGCAAACAACCAATCATCATCTGCTTTCTCAATGAAGTGTACTTATTTAAAAACATACAGAAACAAACTAAATCCCTGTCCCATACGAGTGTAACAAGACACCAACAGTACCCTGAATGTATTCTACTTAAAAAACATAAATACAATAAGACTATGAATACATTGGTGTTTTCTAAGAATAAGAAATGTTTTGAAGTTTGCAGATCAAGTGGCAAAATAATAGAAATCTATATTAATACTGTGAATGCCTATTAAGGAGGTGAAAAACACAATGGTGCTAAAGAATCACATTTCAGAGCTTCATCTTCTCATGTATTGCACCCAGCAATGGATAACAGCAAGCAAGAGGTATACCACAAAAGAAAATACCAAGGCAAAGCTCCCAGAAGAATACACTGAGACACCCCACACAACTTCTCAAAAGGAAAGAAGAATCTTTGAGAGGTGGGTTCTACAGAGTAGGACAAAAGACTAATGAGAATACTGAAGATTATAAACCAACACAGAGCCAAAGTAAAGAAGAAAGGGAAATCCTGCCTATGTATCAGCTACCTTACAGTCTGAAAGATTTTACTTAAGAGCAAGTTAGGCAACATGCACAATTTGCAAGACCAACAAAGAATATCTGAAGTCACCTTGGCAGATCAAAAGAGCTTTATGACAGTCTTCCATACTGAATCCCAGCTCCTGGAGGCGAGCCAGCTGCACCTCTGTAATTGAACAGTTAACCAGTTACAAACAGTTACAAACCTTTGACAGATATCTATCAGAAAATCAAAAATATTATTAAAAAATATTAGCAGAAAATCTTTGTTGCTATA
Organism: Florisuga fusca; assembly: GCA_038090715.1. Taxonomy (NCBI): domain Eukaryota; kingdom Metazoa; phylum Chordata; class Aves; order Apodiformes; family Trochilidae; genus Florisuga; species Florisuga fusca. The sequence continues at coordinate 4,985,998 of JAAWXA010000039.1, forward strand.
GATATAAAATTGCTTCACCCCAACAGATTAAAACGTACCAAGAACAGGATCCAACACACGTTTGGCTATCTCTCTGGTTTCATGTGTCAAAGAGGAAGTCTCATTCACCACTGTTAAACTGGAAGGACTAGCAGTGTTTTCAGCAACAGATACAGTTGAGTCAGGCATAGCTGCACTGGTCTGCTGAGGAATTGACTTAGCAATTGCCAAGAACAGTTGAACATCATTGTATGACAGTCTGATATCCAGTGCTTGCAACTGAATCTAAATGAAAAGTTAACATAAGATTCAGTTACCCTTTTCTACATACTTTTCTTGTATACTTTGGATATTAACAAAGCTTTCCCAAAAGAAGACAAAATTTAGTATTAAAATCTAACAAGCACACCACTTTAAAGCTCCAGTAATAAAATTACCAAACTTGCTATTATTTACTAAACACCAAAAGCATTACAAGCACATACCAGAGGGAGGAAAGTTTTCCTTTGGTATAATGGCAAAACAAAGTCTCTAAACACTAATAATGAGATATAGAAAATAAACCTTTTTCTTTCAGCTATTAGTAACTATCTAATATGTCTACATTACCAGCCAATGTTTTTTCCTACTATTAACTTATATAACAAATCATTCCTTTGTTAGCAGTAAAAGCACTTTCTGCAGGCTTGCTTCTTTGCCTTTTCCACTTTAATAAACATTGATGTTATTCTTTTCTTCCACATGTTAAAGCATTCTGTTGAGTCCTTTGACATAAAAATGTAGTGCAAACTCCATCTTGTGTTCTCTATTGCAGTTTTTTTCAGGCCTTCAACATTACCTCTAGAATAGGAGGAAAATCTTCACTATTGAAAGCATCCAACAGTCCTGAACCACTTGAGTAGGAAGCATTCCCAACAAGTTCCACCTGAATTTGTACTGGGTCAATGATTGACAGCGCAGTCTCTTGCTCATTTCCTAACCGGCATGAAAAAACCTAAAAATTAAAAATGGTTTAAAACAAATTAGGAACCAAGAGAACAGGCCTGGCAAGAATCTCAACATCAAAGGCCAGTTTGATACTAAAAGCTAGATTAGTAACTAGCAACATTTTAAGATTATAGAAAACTGTTTCAGTGTCTTAACAGAAACAATATAAAACATTCTTAAAACTGATGTAGAATAAGAGCATCTGATGAGGAACAAACAATCTTGAAAAATCAGTTGTAGATACTACTCTGCAGATATTTATAGTAAACTATCTTTGCAAGCTACTCTCTAATTTTAGGTACTTCACAAGACAAGATTTCTTCTGTCTTACCTCAATGCCAAACAAACTACCAGAGAAAGGACGGTCCAAGAGCTTGGGCTTGTAAGTGAGAACAGTAGTCCCCTTCAAAATAATTGCATTGGTATCAGAACAAGACATGTCTTCAACAACCACAAATTCCGTTCCTTAACAAAACAAAGTGACAAATAAGAAACGTGGCAACTGGAAATACCATTAATGTATCTGAAGCATTTGCAGCAGGTTTCTTGATTTTCTGTCCTTTAAAGGACCCGGGTTTTTTCCACTAGCACGTGCCTTTTAATCAGAAAAGCTCCTAAGAAAGCAGCAGAGAATTCATTTACCTGTCACATTAACCTTAACTTCCAGTTGTTTTTCTGCAGACACACGGAGTGAAGAACGTTTGGTGACCACTCCACTTTTCACTGCTTTTGGAACTACAGCTGTTTCACTGCTCTGAGTGCGTTGCCGGGAAGAATGGTGATTTTCTCGCTTCTTGGTATCCCCAGGAGTAGATAAAAAGTCATGAACAAGTAACAACCAGTCAAATATCAGAAACACACGAAGATTGTTCAGAACAACTGTGAAACTGGAGGAATCCTTAGTAGACCTTTTAAGAAGAGAGAAGCATACATATGAACTTCACATATTGCATACTTTTAAAATGATGTCGAAAACTACCAGTATCTATAAAGTAAGAACCATATGGAACTTTACAGAAATACACTTAGTTTAAAGAGTGTCTGGCCTTTGAAATATATATATATTTTAAGAGATTGAATTTCATCAATTTGCTGTACTCATAGAAACCAGATCTTAACTGTGTGAATGCTAAACTGTAATGATACAAAAGATTAATTGAAAAACTGTGTAACAAGAAGCTGACTTATAAAAGCTCCTTTAGTATATTTAGATTGTTGATACTAATTTGCAAAGTCTCAAATTTAAAAACTGGTATTTTTATTATTATTTTACATCTGTTCAGAATCAAACCTAACATACTGCGTGTGAAATTTAGACCTGGCTCCATATCCCACTAGAAGATTAGACATACAATGTGTTTCCTCTCACACCCTGACAACATTTTGCAGTACAGGAAGCTTCTTTGTCATTCAGGAAAAATGCCAGCCTTACTGAACTTTTAGCATCACATCTTGCATATCTGGCTAGAAGGGATAAAATTGTTTGGCTTTGTGATCTGGAATACCAATTATATTTGGTCATGCTAACTGGAAAATAATCTAAGTGCTTAAATACCATGAAACAGTTTTATATCCAGCACATTTTGAACTATAAAATCTCCAAAGAACCATAATTCCTTTGTGAGAGGCAGCCTGCCTGTACTGTTTCCAATAGCAAAAGCCTTTAACCCTCCCTGGCTCTCCAGGATATTTCCAAAAGGCACGAGCCAGTATAACACTATCACTGAGCTCTGCAAAAGCTTACATCTAGTGCCAAGGATGCTCTCACCAGTAAAAACAGAACACATGCTTATGTGGCTGAAATTTAAAAGCACAACAGTTGGGAAGAAAATTCCTGAAACTATCACTCATAAATCAGATTAGGCTACACTGTGCAAACTAACCTCCAACATAGGCAAATACCAGATCAACAGTTATGCAAAAAAACAGTTTTGGGTTTTTTTATATATTCCATTTTTAAATATTAAATTAAATTTTAAAAAGGCACTATAATGTCTCTAAGCATTTGAAAGAGACAGATCAAAACCAAACAAAGTAAGAGGGAATAGAGAAGAGAATGTAGAAACTCTGTGGAAGAGGTGCCATTGCTGTACTATTGCTTCTCTCAGGAAGACAAAGTGTGACACCTACTGGAAAGCAGCTTTTGTGCAACATATACTAAAAATTCTAGAATATGGTTTTATGCATTGACACAATAAGCCAGCCTTATGAAGCTACAAGCACTACTGATTTTGATAAGTCAGAACTTAATCTGATACATTACACAGTCAATTCTAAACTTTTTTTACTACAACAGAAGGGCACTAGAAAAGAAACTTTAAAAGTTTTCTATAAACCTTCAGTTAATTACTAATTGTAGATTTTGAACTATCAGGTATGGCTGACCACTCCACCTCCAGATGGAAAAACAATGCCATCAATCTACATTAAGAACAGCTCTGCTAAAAATAAATTCCAGAATTACTAACCTGAAGTGTAATTCAATCTGGATTGCTCCTGGACTACTGGTGTTCTTTGATGACTGAAAGATGCAGTTGAACACATTTGGCATGCCTGCAGCAGACTTCTGTCCAGCATACCGTGTGTCAAATGCCATCATGGAATGAGAAACCAAATTTACAGATTTTGTTCCATTAGAAGAACTTTCAAAAAGCAACTTTGACTTCTTAAAATCAAACCTAGAAAAATAAAAAGCAAAACAATATATTTAAGAGTCTTGTAGATACTTCTAGAAGTCACTTGTCTTAAAAGCATACATAGCATGTTGCTGTATCTTTTATTTACATATTTTCTAAAACAGCTATAATCATATTTCATGTCACACAGATACAAAGTAAATGTGTACTGCATGTAATATTTTCTGTTGATACAGAACCTTGTGAATTAAAAAAAACCAAAACACAACACAAACCAACACATCAGAAATTTGTTGTTTTAGGATTACCTCTCACCGTTTTCTTAATTAGAATATAATTTGTCTTGGGCAACTCAACTAATTATTGATCTGTTAACTCAAGGACTAGTTGAAAGACACTGATGAAAAGAAAGACTTCTGAACAGTGTCACTCTTCCATCTTTCAACTGAAACTTCCAATTTGGATTCTACTTAAGAAATTCTATTTCATTGCACTATTAGACCATTATTTCATGTATTGTGTTCATTCCTGTCCTATAAACACTCAAGTAAGCATAGTTATTGGATGAGGTATTTAGTAACAAAAGAAAAATCACACCTGGCTAAAGAGCTGCATCCATCTTTTCCTTTTGGGTCCATCAGTTCCAGACTCACATTAACCATGTCAATGAGGAATGACATGGAAGTATACACTTCTCCACTCAAAACTGTCTGCAAGTGGAAAAACAGCAACAATCCAACAATCTTTTTAAGTGCATCTGTTTAACTTTACTTTCCAAAATAAATTTTGTTATTTCAGACAAATAAAAACAGCTGCAGTGTCTCTCATCTTCAAAGATTTTCACTAACCATTGCTGGGTAAAAAATAAAATAAAATCCCATTTCCCAACATTGTAGCCTTCAACCTGAAAAATTATTATTAACCATTTTAACCATTTTAACTCTACTCTTCTACGGCTTTGTTCTTAAACAAAATGTTGTCTCTGTCTCCCCACCAGAAAAAAACCCCACAGAGCCAACAATTCTTCCAAACTATTTCAGGTACCTTCTGTTACTGAATCAGACCTGCAGTTTGTGCAACAGTAGCTCAGGTTAAATAGTCAGGAACTTTTTTCCCCACTGATCTATTTGAGCATACTTGAACTAACACATACAAGCACTGATGGCTGTTTCACACCTCTCTTCTAAAGATCAGAACCTCAAAAACACGAGGCAATCCACAGGACAACAGAATTGCCCTGACAAACCTGAATTCACAGGAGTTTCTACAGACAAAAAGGTTCCTTCACTGTTTGTCTTATCAAAATCTTATTTAAAAAAATAAAATTTAAAAACAAAAAAACAACAAAACAAAACAAAACAAAAAAAAACAAAAAAACAACTATCATGGCCATCTTTCTACCTGTAGCCTTAGAAGTAGATTAGAACATTTTCTTTTACAAAAAGGTTCAGCAAATTCCTTCAAAAAGCTGTGCAATCTTTCCAACAATAAATGAATTCAAAACCAGTAGGTTTTGCAGAAAATAATTACCTTGTAAACTACAGGAAAATAGCATATTTATCCTAACTAGCAAAACCCCCAGACCTTTCAAGACAAAATTTCAACTGCATATAGCTCCTCTTACATGAATCCTTGGATCCTGCAAATCGTAAGGCCGCATGAACTCCTCTATAGGCTCCCCAAGGTTGTTCTCCAGCAGGCCACGGATCAGTTTATACTTATTCAAATCCAGAGAGCAATGGACTGATGACAGATTGCCATGGATTGATATATCTGCAACTGCATGACTTAGCTCTCTGCAAGAAAGGTAAAAACCTCAGGATTTCAAGGTGCTCTTACACAGCAGGCAAGACTTTTAAGATAGAACACAGTGCTGGCTTCAGGCTGACAGGATGAAGTGAGCCTATTTAGCCACACTTACTTGTCCAAGTTCCTCTCTACTTGTAACTTCAGCCTGAAAGGTTCTGTTAACAGGCTTCCTCCTGTCTGCCTCACAAAGTAGGATGGAAAGCTCAAGTCTGCACTTGTATCTTCCACAGCCTTCGAATACTCTCTTGGATACCTTTCTGCTGCAAATATGTCCATGTCTTGCAGATCAACTACAATGCAGTCTAACAGGCAGATGTGGTCCTCTGCAAGTGGACAGGAGATAACACATTAAGAAAGAAGACTTTAAAGTCTGTACAAAAGTAGTCAACTTATTTTAAAAAGAAAGCTTAGTCTTTCCTGGAAGGTATCCTGATTTTTTAAATCATTTTTTTATTCACACTCAATACCTCTAAATATCAAGCTCATTCACAGGTATATGCAAACACATAATTAAGAGCCCAACTATACTCTTGTATGTCTGCAATATGCATCTCAAAACATGCCCAAATTGCAGGCTTGTTCTTCCAGAAACTGAATGATAATTCCCTAATCCTTTAAGCTGCAAAAATCAACTTGGAATTAAAAAGTATTTCCCTTTTAAGTCTACAATCTTTAGATCCAGAGCCTGACTTTTTTAGTGTCACATGAGGTAAGAACAAGATTGCACTGTGTTGATTTACAAAGAAACAGAAGAGTTATATTGAGTTTTCTACTATTTATCACATACCTGGGCTGTCAGGATTTGGTACAACAGGCAGCTTTGGTTGTTGCCCTTGTTGCTTACTCAGTGAATTCAGCACAGGCTCATTCTTCAGCCTAGAAATGTTTGTTCCTGATGATTTTTTCATGAACAACCCTTCCATGACTGCTTTTGATTCCTCAGCACTTGTTTTCTTCATACCATGTTTTGGAGTTCCCAAAGGAGATGCAAATTGAACTGAATCCTGCTAAGGAAAGTAATTTTGTAATTAACAATAGAATTTTAATTTCAGTTCTGAGGAACCAATAAACCAAGGTTCAAGTAGCACCAAATTCCTGTCAAAAACCTAAATATTTTATCTGAATGCCAGTTATCTTTCACTGTAGAAACATGGCCACCTTTGTTCCTGTAGCCTTAGAAGTAGATTAGAACATTTTCTTTTACAAAAAGGTCCAGCAAATTCATTTAAAAAGCTGTGCAACCTTTCCAACAATAAATGAATTCAAAACCAGAGGGTTTTGGAGAAAATAAGAAAACCCAAACATGTAAATGAAACTAATACAACACAGAAGGGTAAGCCAGTGAAGATACCAAGCATGTCTGCAGAATAAAGACTGGCAAATATTTAAAGGTTTTCCTCAGAACATCTTCAGGTCATGAAAGCAACACACACCACAATTTCTGCAAGATCATGTCAGCAATATTTTACTAGAATTTGTGAACACTTCTATAAATTAATTACCTTTTTATGCACTTTAAAGATTTTAGTCATCATACTGAAATGTGTCCCCAAATTTTTCTGCAGAAGCTAAAGACAGAATATATCCCTACCCTCATTCTTAAAATCCCTACTTTTGGAAAAAAATAAAAGCTCATTTATACCAATGTACAGTACTTTATACACTTCCCCATCATCACATATCCCATGGAAATCTTGCAAGATTTTCCACCTTCACAATGCTGGCTAGCATAAAAAACCTGAAAAGGGTAAAGTTGAGCACTACAACAACCACATCAACATTAGGAAACTCCCCCAAATGTCTGATGTAAGTATAACACACTATATTTAACTCCTGAAGGCAATTTCAGAGTTCATTTAGTCTGTTTTGATCTAAATTTATTAACCTCATGTTTCAATCCTGCTCAGGTTCACATGCCCTTGCAGATAACAATCGCTTGTCTCTAATGACTCACTTGCTCCTTACCCTAGGACTGCTCACTTTACCCATTACTGCAGCATTGCTACTACCATTTCAACATCTTCTTTCCTTATCAAGCTTCTGATGTCACCATACAGTCCTTACACTTAAACTTTCCTTTCTGGTTTTAATCATTTATTTTCTTGCCTTACATGGGTTTTAATTATTATTAAGTGGAAAAATTCATTGCAGCCATGATCAAGGATTTTGAGATAAAAAATTTGAAGACTCTAATAGTTAACTTCATACTGTAAAGACAAGATTGAAAAGTACATGCAAAGAAAAATGATCATACAATCTATAAATCTAAGAATTTATGCACTAAGTTCAAACTAATAGCTCCTCAGACATGCATAAAGAGCACACCACAGCAAAATTAAATCAAATTCTTACAGAATTCAGCAAGGCCCTCAGAACAGAAATATATTTTTTAACATATCAGAGAACCTTTAAAGTGCTAAATTCCACAAGAAAATCTCCTTTTTTTTTTTTTTAAATGAATGAGGAGCACCTGAACACTCCTGCAAAGATGTGAAATACCTCAAATAAAACTGGATCCTTGTATGCATTGCCTTGTAAAATCAGATCCTCAAAAATAAACAAAGGACAGAAAAAATGAAAATAAACCCCAAAGTCCCATCCGATCCCATTTTAAACCCCTAAATTTCTACTGTGTAACATAGAATTTTTAAGTTGAAATACAACTACTATGCACACATCCTTTCTTTTAACTTGTAACATTAATTTAGGAATTCACCACTTACAAACCTTTAAATAAGTCAGCACATGAAAGTACAGAAGACAACTCAATAGTACAGTCCAATATTTCCTTACAATAAAGGCACTGGTCTTTAAATAAATAAATCAGACAAATATCAGGACACAAAACTGCTGTAGTAGTTTAGTCCATCTAACTTCTGCCCCCCTTTAGAGAGGGATTATGGGGTTCCCAGAACAACTACCCATTCTGTTCCATAGGGAAGATACAGAAAGCCATCCAAGATAGATTTTCCTTACCTCCAGGTTTTGTGGCTGCACCTTTCAACTGCAACACAAACCATCCCCTGTCCTGGGCCTAACCTTAGGTTTAAGCTTTCACTGGCAAACTTTCACTGGAAAAGCAGCTACACACACACAGTTTCATTAAGAGCAGGGAAAAAAAATTATTGAAACCAATTCTGTTTTCCAGTGTGTTCTAGCACACGTGAGCCAACACAGATCTCTATTCTACCACTCACACTGTTGTTTGTTTGGTGAAGAGCTGAAGCAGCTACTGAACAGGGTTAACTGAAAGCTCATTATGCTCCCAGGTGTGGGTCTGCACCCAGATGGGTCCTGCTTCCTAACAAGGGCAGTTCTAGTGAGTTCTACAGAACTGTCCCCCCAAAGTCTCAGAAAACAATCCCAAAGCAGGGAGCAGGTGGGTACAACCAGCTGAGCTCAGATCCAGAAGATTACCCAGCACACTGTCATGGACTGTGTCACTTGTACTAGTAGTACAAAGTACATTTAACTTAACACCTAGGAATCATCTACTGCTTTGGCAAAGAAATAAAATGCACAAGTACTAGAAAAACCACAAGGTGTTAAATGAAGAAGTAAGGTTCTTACCTTGTTCTTTAATGAAAAAGTACCCGGCATACCCGCAAACAGAAATCTGTTCTTGACTTTCAGTTTTCCAAGGTTGGCCACAATCAGACTATTGGATTTGGAGCTTTCAGGTATAAGCAGAACAGGAGCACCAGCCTCAATATCAAGAAGGACTCGGGAAGCTCGCTGTGCTTTATCTCTTACCTGGGAAGAGTAGAATTCATTAAAAAGAGAATTTAAAAGAATACAGGGAGAGGGTGATTATTTTGCTGTGATTAGTACTGAATTCAGGAGCACTACACTCCTTGATACATGAAATTAAGATGTGGTGAAATTTTTTACTAGACAAAAAAAAAGAACTTGAGCTCTTGTTTTAAGCCAAGAAAAAAGACTGGTTCAAAAAGGGCCCTGATGCAAACAGCACACATCTGTGCAACACATGCAGCAACCAGGAATGAAGCACACTGTCACCACTGAACTAAGAGGCATAACAGACACTGCTCAGGTCAGTACTTGAAGATTACTTCAGCAGCAGGATGACCTTAAATAAGGTCTTTTAACTACAAGATGATCATGAGAAATTTCCACTAAATCAGAACTCAAAACCTCCCATCATTTCTACCCACGGAGTTGATGCATTAGCTTAAATTTTACAGTGCATTTCAGCTTCCAAAAATACTCTAGGGAAGAAGAGAAAAAGCCCAGACATACTGTTTGTCCTTCAATTGCTGCTCTTTGCCGTCCCAAGACATCCTGAAGCTGAGTAAAATGTTGGATGAAAGACACCACCTCTGCCTGGAACCGCTGAGTGTGCACATACTGAACAGATGCCATTCGGAGAGTGACCTGAACATCACACTCCCTCTGCAGCAATGGATCTGGCCTCCCATATCTAGGAAAAAGGTTGGAAAAACAATTTAGCCATCTTAGCTACATTTTACAAATAGCCCTATCCATTTTTTGCATTCAAAGTGATAATATAAAGGGTTTAACTAATGTTGACTGCATATAATTAGAACTCTTTCGACAGGTCATGCAGACCTGACAGTTGTGGGTTTGTTTTTCCAGGGGTTTGTTTGGGTTTTGGTTTTCTCTGGGGGGCAGTAGGGTGAGGAAGTCAGTGGTGCTAATGTTGAGTAACAAGGAGTTTAAATTCGTACTTATAGATTTGGAAAATGAGTGCTTCTTCCCCACTTGTAGTGAAACGTTCTCTGTAAAATTCTCCATGAGCTGTAAGATCACTCAAGGACAGGCTTCCAATACTTCCTTGCAGAACTAAATCTCCCTCTGCAAAACAAAGACAGACCATTAGGACAATTAGGACAACCACAAATAGGATATTAAACCCCAAAGGTTTCTGTCAGTAGGATAAGCTACAAGTAATTCAATAAATCACATCCAATTAACTGTGAAGTCTCATGACACTGAACTGCCCCACCAAGTGTGTTGTTGTCACGCCAGTGCCCCCATGGCCCACACATAACTCCATGCTTTACATACATAAAGTGATCACCCCACTTTGATTTGTGGAAACATAAGATACAAAGTGTTAAAACCCTAGCTCAAATGATCAAGGGAGAAATGATCAACTGGGAGAAATGCAAGGATTTAAAATCAAGCCTGAAAAAAGCAAAGGAAGAAGAATTGGGAAGAAAATATGCATTATGCTCAGGCAATGAACACAAAAAACCCAATGAGAACCAAAATGAAAGCATTTCACATCACAATTCAAGAGCAAACCTCCTTCTATTTTAAACTGTACACAATTTTAGCCCTCCAATCTACTCACCAATCACTTCCAAGTGAGCTGCAAGTTTTGACACACTGGCCTTAGCAAGCTCACTAGTTGTCTTATTCAGTACTAATGATAAAGAATGGACCTGGTCAAACAAAAAGGAACAGGTTGGGATTAAAACTTCACAGCTGGAACATCTTGCTAGATTTTTTTTCAAGGCAATTGAATTTACTTTCTTCTTTGCACATTAACAAGTCTACTAAGAAACTCAGAATGATCAGGTCATCAAAAAAAATCCAGCACAGTTATCTTTTGTTTCTTCTCTTTCAAGACTAGTCATTTTGAAGTTAGACTGCAGGACCTCTGGGCAAAGACTATTTATATACCTATATGAATTTTTTTTAAAAAACAACCACTTTTATGCATATATACATATAGACATAAATGTGTATGTATTTATAAAAGTATATACTTTTAAAAATTAAATAAACTCCATAGTACATAGAACAGTACAGTGCCAATTTCAGTACATGAGGTCTTTAATACTGAAGCAAACTTATCATTTAGGAGATCACATTTAATCTGTGCCCTGCATTGTCCTAGGGAAGTAGATCACTGCCCTCAAAACCTTCCCCACTCTCAGACAGAGCAGACTGCATGGGGATGGGTGGTACAACTCTCCCCATGAGAGCTCCATTGGATGCACATGGAGCACTCCAGCATCCCTTCAGTGCCCAAGGAGGGGCACAGAGCAAGAGAATCAAATGTTTTGCAAACATTTTTCTTTTCTGTAACGTCTGCACTTATTTTAAAAACTACACACTTTAAATCTCCTGTTTCTGAATTTATACCCATTCTCCACTAGAAAACAAAACGTTTGATTAAAATGTTGTCTTAAGTTTCTATAAACCAGATGCTTTATGACAGGCAATCCATTTACTATTTTGCATCTCAAGTATACCTTCAGATCCAGCTTAGTGTTTATGGGTTCCTGGGCTTGAGAAGCTGACAAGGTATTTATTTCTGATTTGATTGTCTGCTGAGTATCTTCAGGTTGCAGCTTCATAGCATGGTTATCAGCAGTGGATCCAATCCCAAAGAAATCCAGTATCACCACCCAAGTTTGCAGAGTTATTAAGACATCCAGGCAATTAAAATCAACATCTACACTGCGGTTAATGTTTTTGTAGTGTGAAGAAAATTCAGGATGTTTCCTATCCACTAGAAATATATTGATGTGAACCAAGGAATCATCAAAGTTACTTTTTCCACAGGGCATCTTGGATCTGTCTGCTGTTGGAGAAGGAGGTGGAGTCAGAGGATACTCAGAATCAGCATCTTCTTTTTGCTTCTTACGGGAGGCACAAACTGGTCTTTGGTATAGCTGAAAGACATTGGGTGCTTCTTCCATATGGGAAGGAAGAGAACGTGGCATATCAGGATACTCAGCATTGGACACTGAGGGACAGGACTGTGAAAGATACTCCTTATGTGCTAAACTGGATGGCTTGGGTGCTCCATGGGACACCATGAGGTTTTTATACATAGAGTCTGGGTTTTTTACCAGCAGATCTTCCATCAGGAGAGAACGCAATGCAATCTGAATAGACAAAGTCTGAGGATGATCTTTAGCAAACTCCACGTCAAAATCCTGGAACTTAAGACTGACAAGGCCCTGTGCACCAAGTGTGAGATCACCACTTAACTGAACCTGGAGCTCTGAGATATGGAAGTTTGCTTGAATCTGAGTAAAAGATTTTGTTTCCCTGATAGCTAAGGACTTGTTTGGAACAGAATTGAAACTGGAATGGCTGAACAAGCCATTTTCCTTCCGTTCACTTGAGAATTCTGTGCCTGTACTATGAAGGGATGCTGAAGGAGAACTAGGACAAGTTGAAGATACAGAGGTGGTTGGAAATTTGTTCAAGTCTTCACTGTAAATTAAATTATCCAGAGTCTGAAGGACTTGTTCATACACGTGTTTTGCTAACACCACCTAAAATGGTAGAAAAAAGAAACAATCATCACGTTAGAGCTCTCTATATTAACAAAATCAGTACATACATTTTAAAACTCCTAAATGGAAAGACTGTGGGATTTCAAACCAGGCAGATTTTAAGTTTGTCCACAAGCAAAAAATAATCCAGAACAAGGTACAATGCAAAGCTGAAGCAAAAGAATTCTCCTATATTAGCTCTGTAAGGTGACCCAATCTGGAAATATGCAGTATAGGACCCGAGAAGAGGATACCTTGTGTTCCTAGGCAAAAAGCACCCCCACAGAGTTAAGTTAAAAATAATTCACCACATAAACTAGCCTTACTTTACCATGATAAGATTACAGAGTAACATACAGAAAATACAGTCTGCTTAGTCACCATTGCTTGTTTCCTTATCTTTTGTTTCTTCTAAAACTCTCTGCTCCTGCAGAGATTTTTTTTCAAGATATGGGCATTTTAATATTTAATTTCTACTAAAACTGTAAATAAATGTATTTGGACAGTGACAAACTTATTTTTCCTTCCGTAATGCATGTTCACAGTAAGTTAAAGTTAACTAATTCATAAAGATATCTAGAATGCCCCAAAACAAGATAAAATTTTGGTCATTCTTACCATGACTTAAGACTGTCTCTTCTAACCATATGTATAAGGATCTAATTTCTACATTCCCAATGTGTTAAACTTGAAGATATTTGCCTGAAAATACCTGTCTTCTATGTAGGGAAATACTTTTATATTGATAGTGAAAATACAACGTTACTACACCTGAAGAGGGTTCACAAATTTCCCTTCAATCTTCATAATGCTTGATATTCCAAAGTCTTCACTACTCAGAGGAAAAGTTATATCCAAATCTCTCTCTAGTGTTATCTTCTCCAATTTAAATTGAATGGTGGTGTTATTCAGGATGTGGAATGCTGTTAAGTGAAAGTGGGATGAAAAACACATTTCAATAGGTGAATTGATTATCTTACAGGCTGTTGTGCAGAGCTAATGAAGTAGACATGTTAACTGTTCAGAATCTCTTAGAAATGATAAAATAAATAGATAGAGATATGCTTTGTTAAATTTCTGCCTGAGAGGCCTTGTTCAGTTTTTGATTAGGAGAATAAAAATGGGCATAAGAAACTTCTCCATTCTAATTAAAATCAAGCACTTCAGGATGATGGGTGAGAGAGAATTTACAATCAGACCTATGGTCAACACAACATTTTGTAATACCCTCTATTACTCATATGAAATAATTAAGAGTCCTCCAATTAACATACCATGACCTTTATGTAATGATTCAAAGAAGTCATGACGAGTAAAATGGGATTCTTCCTGACTATTAACACTGGCAGGACCTGAAGAAGAATGCAGCCCATGAGACACTTCACTTGCAGGCTCCTTCTTGCTTGTAAACTGACTGCTATTCAAAGAATACATTTTAATATCTTTAATTTCAACTTGCAGTCTATCATTTTTAGATTCATCTTCTCCTGGTACGAAATTCTGAATACATATTTGTCCCAGATGACCTACAAGCAGTTCAGAGCTACCAGGCTTTCGAGGTATTGAGACAATTGGTGACTCAATGTTTACATTTAATATAAGCTTAATAGTATCAGTTTTGAGTGGTTGTGCTCCAAATCCATATCCTTCATTATCTTCTAAGTTGGCAACATCTCTTGATCGTGGTGTTGTATCAAACAGGGAAACCATTTCACTGTATTCAGCAGTTTTAGTTGCCAAGACTGTGGTAACTTTGGAAGCTGCACTTTTCAGCATGCTGCGGAAATTCTCTTCCAATTCATCCATTGACAAAGTCAGTTCTTTCAAAAATTTAGCTGAGTGGTTGTAGTGTAAGGAGGCCATTTTGAGGTTGAGAGAACACTCCTCTTTTGATTTTTCTGTCAAAGTGAAACTTAGGGCATCTGGAAGACTATTCCCATCATCAAGCCTAAAGAATAAAGATTCAAAATAATCTACATCCCCAATAAGATTTTCATACCTTCCTGTGTTCCCTATGCTGACAACATACTGGTTCTTAACACTATCTTGTGTTAGATCCATAAGGTGAAGGCATCCCAGAGAGCCATTTACATCGAATTTACCACACATGGAGACATTGACCTTGGTGCCACCAATACTGGCTGTTGCAATTTTTCTGCCATATTTCTCTCCATTTGTCATGCCAACTGTCCTGAGAAGGAGTATATTTAGCCAGTGAATATCAACTGCTACCTCTGTATTCTGTGCATAAGTAGACTGGAAGGTTTCCTGTTCCCTCCAATCTCTTTCCAAGTCAGTTACCAAAGGCTGAGGACTGGAATCTTCCTTCTCCTTTGGGAAAGATTTCTGGAGAAACCCAATCAGTTCAACTATAGTCTCTGGATTAAGGATGATATCCAGGTTGTTCACCTGTACAGAGATCACTTGCAGACTGCTATCCAAATTCATCGATGGGCATTCTGCACTCACAAACTGATACTCTAATCTTATCAGGGACTCTTGATCTTTTCCATTGTTACCAGATGAAGTATTTGAGGCTGCAGTGCTTCTCTCTGCTAAACTAGCTACATCAACAGGACGTGCATCATGTGGTCCATACACTGGAGACTGAGCCCTGCTGTCTCGAAGACTTCCCGTTGGCACATCAAAACTCAGATTCTTATGAGAAGCCATCAAAAGATCAAAATCTGTTCCATATGTTTGCATAGTATCAACAAGTAACAGGCCATGGACAGTCAGGGACACTTCTGCATCATATGGCCTTTTCACAAAATGGGCATCAGTGCCAAAAACTTTGAGTACAGAGATATATCGCCCATTACTTTCAACACCCAACTGCATACAGTTTACTTTGAATTCAGCCAAAAGCAGCTGAGATTCTACAAGAACTTCCCTGGTATGCTGCTCTAGCATTACAACACTCTGTGTTAGATTCATTACAGAATCATGCAAACTGCCAAGCTGGTCAACCTCTGCAAAAATTTTGTCTTTCCCTAAATGCAGGGCATCAGAAGACTTTGTTTCAGATTTACTCAGCTGTGAACAACAGTTCTTCAGAGCCAGTATTTTGTCTTCATTGATATGAATTTTCAAGTCTGGCAGAGTGCCAGACAAAACAGCTCCTGGGTATTTTGGGTCAGAGGTGTATATCAGTCTGTGCTCCAGCTGCAGGTGGACATTGAATTTTTCTACCACATGAGTTGGACCCACATCACTATCCTGAAGATGTTTCCAGTTGTCCTTCACTCGGCCCACCATGATCTGAAGGTCCATAAATGAAAGTGTGTATCTCTCATACATTTTTTTACTCATTAAGTGTGCTTGCAGCTGCTCTTCACTAATTTCCACTCCAGTGATTTCAGACATTTTGATGCCACTATTAGTGTCAGATTCTGGTGGTGGAGTATTGGGAGGAGTTGCAAGTGGTGTTTTATATTCTTCATCACTCAGCTCATTGGTATCTGAAGAAAAAGTATCTGCACTCCTTTTAGATTCTTCTGTGGATTAAAGAAAATAATAGTAAGCAAACAAATAAACAAAATTATTCTCCCCCCCCCCATCATTTCCCATCATTACATGATCATCTGTTCTGATGTTCTATTTTCTGAAGTATACCCAGAACTGTCCTTTCCCCCTTCCACTGCCACATTTTTTCAACAGAGAATCTACTACATTTCTTTAACATGGATGCAGATGTCAGTTATAATGCATCACAGAATCTATCAAAAGACACTGTTGTTTCATATTTTCAAACCACTTAATATTACCACAAGATTTACTTTTAATCAAGTTACTTAAAAAACCCCTCCCTATACTATTCTTGCAATCCTAGACTCCCCAAAACAAACTGAAAAGGAAGAGCTATTAACTATAAAATATTTGAGATCAGAAGCTTTTGTCCAATTAACCTTATTGCATAATGCAAACATTTGTTTTACTATCCTATGAAAAGGATTTTTTTATTCCATAAAGCAAAGATACCCAGAGTAGAAATATTTCACTGTAGATAATTTTGGGCTGGACACCTCAACTTTCCCCCACACCATTAGCAGCTCATCCTACAGTTGTACTTTTTTTAAAAAAAAGCTCTCTTCAAAAAAATTTTTAACATCTCCTCACACACCATACAGCTCAGCTAGATTTTAAGCAAGTCTAATTTAATCTACAAGTTCTACCACACTATCTTTGTAATTTTCCTGAAAGGAAGGGATTTGTTTATTAATCTGTGATCTTTACTTTTGAAGCAAACAAAACACACTAATTTTCACTTTTCTTCAGATAGCTATAGATGCATGTGCTAAGAACAGAGATCCACGTGACTCCAAAATTAGATGGCTTATTCAAAGCACATTTTCACTGCTCACAGCTGAAACTCACACCACTCTAAGCCAAATTCATCTCTGGTAGAGTGCCTTTAAAAGTTAATTCCAAAACAACCTCAAATCCCCAGCAAATCAAAAGTAAAAAAAACAACCCAACAACTCCCCCCCCATTATTTTTAAAACTGTATATCAATGATAATTAATTTTTTTACAATGGCAAAATTATTATGTGAAACTGTATATATAAGGGAAATAGCCCTAAGACATCTCTTCTTTCTATCTAGACTAAAGAATTTCTGAATTCTTTAAAGAAATAGAATTTCTTTCTATTTCTTTAGAAATAGAAAAGAAAGAAAAGCAAAGAAAAGCAAAGCTGCAATAATTATAGACCATACCTTGAGAATTGGTAAGTAATATTCTTCCTAGATCTACAACAACTAACACAGGATCCACAAATTTGAAATCATCAGGAAAGATCACTTGAGGGGCAGAAATATCAAGGCACACAGTCCAGCTTTTGCTGTTTTCCTGAAAGTCAAGAAGAAAGAAGTAATAGCACAAAAGGGATAGGTTCCCCTCACATACAAAAAAAACCCGAAAAACAAACATGTCAGACAAATATATCTACTTCACCACTTTTTCATCTGAAGTTAATATTAAAAAATTTCAGCCATACTAAAGTTTGATAGCTGGTAAACCACAGACTCCTATTACAGTCAATGAAGAGACATTTTCAGGAGGTGAAGAATCCCATATAAGACAGATGCAACTCTCTTGCATCAATGTATCTAACTCCCAAGTCAGAGATTCATGATGATTACTTAGAAACCAGCAAGGCAGAACAATTTTTAAATTTAGAATATAATCTTTAAATAAATTACACAAAAAAATAATAAATTTGACATAACAGAGCTCCAATGCACACTGGATCCAGTAAGAACAGACAGTACTATTCTACCATGAACCACTTTAGGTCTGCACCTGGTGTGGTTTGCAGGACAGCAAAAGGAATGCTACAGTAACATATGCAGAACTCCCCACTTTCTTAAAAAAACCACCGCATAAATGAATAAAAAAAAACCCCAACTCCTTAGAGCTTCAAGTTCTAAAACATAAGCCTACATAGGTATTCAGGGAGCAAAAACTTACAATGAAGTCTCCTACTAATAAACGATCAATAGTTTGCCTGATTTCAGCTTTTGTCTGCATTTTCAGCTTGTTGTACTGTCTTCTGGCAGCTTCAGCCACCCTTGCCTCTAACTCAGATTGATATCCAAAACCTGCACCAGAAATACAAAAGAAACCAGGTATAATTTTGTTCATCTGTTACTGAATCAGGAAAATGAAAAAAAATAGAGAGAGAGAGAGGGAAAAGAAATGATCTACTGTAAATTTTACCAGTAAAATACAGGAAAGCAGAGCAGTGGCAAGCCACTGACTGTATACTCCAGGCTGCTTTGCAGAAAAAAGGAAGCACCTAAGCAAAAACCAAACAATTCCCCCCAGGACCCCCTTCCTAAGCCTTTTTCTGCTCTTTAACAGACTTTCAATCCAATTTACTTAATCTGAGAGAGACAGAAAGGGTGATAAGCATTAGAGAGGAAATTCTGACTAAATGTTAAGTTTGTGCAATGTGTAACAAGTACCTAAAATTGCAAAGGAAGTCACTTTATACCCTTACAGGCTCAGGTACTAGACTCCTAAAACTCGAAGTTCTTAGAAGCTTGGATTCTTTGCTTAGTGCTTCTAACAATGAAAAAAAAAAACATAGTACCACCAAAAAAACCCCAATCCCACAAAAAGAAATACATTAAAGGTTAACCTGAGGTATGAACCCTTCCCTTGTAGAAGAAGTCAGCTACTTTCTTAATGGCTTGTGGATTGTAAATAATATTTAGAGGTCTGGTACTGACTTCCAGGCGCCTCTCAAAGTTGCTATGGATTGGGTTTCTTTCATAAAGCATCTCAAAAACTGGGGCATCAGGATCTGCAGCTGAACAAAGAATGAGTTACAAAAAGCAGTTGTTTAAGAAACCAAACCAAACACACAGACAAAATAAAAAAACCACACTCCAAAGCATTTAATAATGTATTTTTAGTTGGTACTACCAGGAAAGTAGTACCTGTCTGAAAATTCTTTAGCAATAGTAAAGCAAATAATATGAGCAACTTCTGCTACAACCAACAGAATTCAATGTATTTGTACATACAAAACCCATTTTCAGTTCTGGGATCCTAATGCTGAACTTCTACCATTTTTTTCCTTTTTTAAAATCAAGACAAAGAGCAAGTGCAACTTGTCTTAAAATATATTTTCTATTACTCACTTTCTTTAAAGTCATCTTGCTTGCACCCTTATGTCTGAACAAAGCTTCTATAATTTTAATCTTTACTGTTTACTAAAAACATTTGCATGAATTGAAACTCTAGGCACACAGCTATGAAATTTCTTCTTTGTCAGAATTCTCTCATGCTTGTTGTCATCAAACATACAATGAAATCTTTACCAGTGTGCTGATGAGTCATTTCTGAGCAGAAACTCTGGAGTCCAATGGAAGACATGCAGCCAACCTCTTTTTGCTGAAAAGAATTTAAAAGAAAAAGGTTGTTTCAGATAAAATCAACAAACCACCTGATATAAGCATAAAAGTATTTTCAATATTAGTCTTGTGGTTACTTTATAGGTGAATTATATGTTTAACTCTTAGATGCATTTTTTCCTAGATGTAGCCAAACAAGAGAATTCAGTATGACCAAGCAGCTCATGCTATCTACTCATGTAGCAGACAGACTGAAGTCTGAAGTTCAAATTTTCAGCCAGTTCTCTACAAATTGCAAAGTACAAAATACACAGGAAATTCCCATGGAATTAGATTCAAATTTTATTTGCCCAGACGAGATAGTTGAGATCTTTTCAGCAATTCATTAGAAAGAATATTTTTAAAGTTCTGTACTTCTGCTTCTGATGTAACAGTATACAGGTGAAATAAAACTTCCCTGGGACCAAAGAGCTCTGTGATAAAGAAAAAAAATGTCACTAATTAAGCAGCAATGCTCATTGTTCCACAAATCATGTTTTGTGTAACAAATTATCTTCTTCCCAGCCAATAAAACTCTTAAAATAAAATTACAGACAGCTGAGGCAAACAACAGAGAGCTCTACAAATAATCCTTGGAAAAGTTCAAAAAGTAGAAATTGATTTCTTCAAGTTATATTTTTGTGTTCTCTTTTTTTACCAAGAAAAAGGGGTATTGAGTTTTGGAACATAACTATTTTCATGCACACTTATGCATCCTACATAGTAAGTTAAAGAGGTTTTTTTCACTTACAGGATTTGGGAAAACAAGAACAGGAAATATAGTTCCTTCTGTTGCCAAATCTCTCAGAAAAAGACCACCAAGCTGAACTTTGAGAAGGGAAGAATTTCTGCGAGGAAGGGATTCTGCTAAGATCTTTACACCTGGAACATAAACACATAAAATGCTTTTATATCTTTAGTAAACAGCACAGATTTTATTTAAGTTTTACAGCTAGCAAATTATTGTCCAACAAGCAAGTCTTCTGGAAATGATTATATATATTGACTTCTATTAAAGAATTTCAGCATGGGAATTTGGAATACAAGACAAAGATTGTGAAGCACATATTTCTATATGGCTCCTTCTTTCATGCCATAACACTGCCTAAAATTAAATTTTAGAATTATTTTTTAGAATCTTTAGAATTATTAAATAAAAAGAAAAAACTTATTTTCACTTGATACATCAATATCTGTGAGCTGTTTCTATATTTTCATTTTGAATTTTGTTTCAGGAAAGTAATTTAGACAATTAAAACCAAAAATCAAAGGAAGGTCTGAAGACAGACAAAGCTCTGGTCTTTTTTGAGAAAGAACAGAATTTGACTTAATACCTGAAAACTCCAGCTGCATAAACGCAGTCTCCTCAGCATGCACCACCTTCTTCTTCTTATGCAACAGAGTGAAAGAGCCACCCTGCAACTGTAGATTTAATTTAGCAAAAACATGATCTCTCTTTGTAAAGGTATTCATGCTAGAAGCATCTGCAGCAGGATCGAAAAAATCATCTGCACCTAATTAAGAAAAAGAAACAAAAAAGCCACACAAAAATGCATTAAACAAGCCAAGGTTCTGGAAGGCTACTGAAGAACAAAAAAGTTTATCTGAATTGTATAATAAAGATTTCCTTAACAGCCTTAAAGAGAAACAGAAACCCCTCTATTTCCATACCTAGTATATCTTCTGGATTCCACTGCTCCTTTGGGTCTGGCAGCAGCCCTTCAAAAGGTTCACCTTCATATGTTTGCTGAGCATATCCATACCAACCTCCCCAACCAGGAAACCAAGACTGGAGATACTGCAGCATTCCAGTGCCACTTCCATGTGTAGATTCTCCAGTAGGGGAACCCCCATGGGAATCAGGAAATGGCTCTTTAACACTCTGTGTTTAAACATGGAATACCTGTATGTTACTACTCACGAGTGAAAGAATATCACAAGCATACAAAAACATCACAATAAAAAGACAATTCCATCTTCTATTTACTCAGCACTTTTCAGTATACCAGCAGTGATATTTTCAATCAATATACACCCTATTAGGAGAGCAGCAGCAGAGAAATAAAACATAGCATTGGTTAACTGCTGCATAATCATGCATATGGCATTATTTAAATCTTAATCTAGAAACAGTAAACAAAAAAGTCACCCCTTGACATCACAGAACAGCTCTAAATTTTAACAACTGCATTTGAGAGACACTGTACTGCTACAGGAACTAGTCTGCATTTCATGAAGTGTGCTCAGAAAGCCACTGCCATGAGGTTCACTTCTGTCTTTTATTGACCCTGAGAAAATATTCAAACACATGTTAATACACTCCAGCAGAACAGAACACAATACCTCAGAATAATTCACCTAGAAATTTCAAATGCTGCCTTGTATGCAGCATGTTCCTCACCTCAGCTACGTCATGGAAGTTATCATGAACGATCTCACATAGTATCTTCAGCTCTTCATAGGTTTGCTCATTCTCTATACGATCCATTTCTGCCTGAAAAGACAAAAAAATAAAAAGGTAAAGTAACTGCACTGAGAGTATACATCTTGTTCACAAATATATCAAACATCTGCACTGAATGAATTAAGAGATTCACAGAAAAAATTAACTGGATAAATCAGGACAATGTAGCAGTCCTATTCAGTTACATAGACATGTCATCTTCTCTGTACTAATTAAGAAGTTTTTTGTGAAAGCTATTAATTCACCCAAGTCTAAAAAATGTATCACAGAACAAGAAAGCAAAAGACATTCTTCTAGTCCAATGCCATTGCCCTTGTTACATTTTACAGGTCTGCTGAAGACAATATGAGCTAGATTCCCAGACACTTTAAAATTTCCAGCACACTGACCTACTCCCACAGCTCATGTCTAAATAACAGATCACACATGACTCAAGTGTATCAACAGAATCACACCTGTAGTTAAGACAGGTGAGGCACATGCTGCCCTGAATGGATTTTAAAAAGTCCCAATACATCTAATGACAAAAAGCAGCTAACCAGAGGGTTTCTTTCATTCTAAAAAAGGTCACAGTTCATTAGGGCCACTTGGCCTCTAAGTTCTTCATCCTAAATACAACTGTGAAAAAATAACAAAACCACAAAGCACCCCCAAACACAATTTTCCCCACAGTACCTACCCAACCATATGGGTGACCTGACACATTCTCTTACTTAAATACATTTGAGTCTATAGAGAAGATGAGTTAAGAAAGTATGTTACAGACTGACATGAGCATTCTATGAGAGTTAATGCTATTTTTGGTGAAAACCAGTCACAGTTCAAAAAAGCTTTTTGCAGAGTCAAACAAAAGCACAAGAACCCTGCTGCACACACACCTCCCACAAACCCCTCAAGCACTAAAAACTCAGTTGTGGTCAACAGACAGACTGTGAAGTGAAAATGTCCAGCAGTAAAACTGGGGACGTTACTAAACTAGGCTAGGTTTAAAATTTGAGAAGATTAAACAAATCAAATATCAGCTGACTCATCAATACTGTAGGAAACCCAAATCTAAATACCTGCTCTGTAGTAGACAGTGGTTCCCCTTTCAACTTGCTGTAATACATGTCAGTGTAAGAGACTGCATCTCGGGCCCGATGCAAGGCAAACTCCCAGGTTGAGCGTTGTCTCTGCTCCCTGATCTCTGCAATGTTGGCATTCAAAGCAAAGATCCACCACTCCCGGCAGCTGGAACATTTTAAATTTTATTGCAGTAGCATTTAACATTTAAACTTACTGTATCGGCAATATTAAAAAAATAAAAAATAATAAAAAAAAAAGTGTATGTCTAACTGGTGAAACGTCCAAAAGAGGTTCAGTGAAAAAAGAGGGTGATTGGTCACCCAGGTGACCAGGATTACAAACTCTAATATATGCCTGTTTTCTAGCTTTTTATATTTGTCTTCATTCTAGTCTCCCCAGTATGGTTTTTAATATCATATTAACACCCCCATACATGTAGACATACTTACTTCTCTGTCACTGGAACCTTTGGTCTCCACTTCCTGAATTTCAGCTGTCGTTCCTTTCTAGCCAATTCCTTTAAAAATCCCATGATCTGCTGGTACTGCATCTTTTCATGAAACATTACACAGATCAATTAGGCAATTTGGGAGTGCCTTCCAAAGCAAAGCAGCATTAAAACAAACATAAGAACAACCCTAGGCTTAGTTTAACTCCTTCCATGGCTGACTATCAACCTAGGACCAGCCACTATAGTGCATTCTATAGCAGATTTAGGTTAGACATTGGGATGAAATTCTTCATGATGAGGCTGGTGAGAGCCTGGCCCAGGTTGCCCAGAGAAGCTGTGGCTGCCCTATTCCTGGCAGTGTTCAAGGCCAGGTTGGGTGAAGCTTGGAGCAAACTGGCTGGTGGGAGGGTTGGGACTGGCTGAGTTTTAAAGTCCCTAACAACCAAAACCAGTCTGGGATTCTGTGATGTGCATCCCTCCAGTCACTACAATAAATAAAAAAGAACGGGTTTCTTTTTTTTGCAACAATCAGTTGCAGTAAAATAATAAAATAATTTGGAATGCTTGGTGTTGAAACAAACTTCTTTAGTATATCCCTCTCAGTTGCCTCTAAAACAAAATCTTTCAGAAAGTATTATTTTATGCTATGTAATTTGTATTTAAGTTGTTACAAAAACTACCAGTTTTGTGACCCCTACAGGTATTTCACTGCTTGAATCAGCAACTGTTTTCTCATAGATAAATAATTTAAGGTGGCTTTACCAGAAGAATCTTCAGAAGCACTGATATGCAAACATCAGTTGTAGTATATGGGAAGTAAAAAAATACACTATGTCAAACTACAGATTTGAATTTGTAGGCAGTGTGATAACCACAAAGCAAAGATGTATCTTCTTGATTCAGTTATCTTATTAGAAACTGATCATGAAGCAGTGGGCAATCCAGCATATAGCTACTAGAGCCATCTTGAAGCCTGACTAGTCCAGACTGGAGACAGTCTAAGACAACAAACAGCATGGAGTTTGTGATGGCCTCATTTACCCTGCTGCTCAAAAGACTCTGTTTCAGAGGCTGAAATGAGTTAAATGAGGATGGGTGGTGTTTACCTGTGAAAGCTTCAAGGGTATAGTCTCAAGCTGAATATCACACTCAAGTCGTGGACTCTGGCGTGACCTTAAGGGCTCCTTAGAACAATTTCTCTTAAGAAGAGCAGAAGTGCACACAGGTTCCATGATGTAATTGTGATCACGACTTTCCATACTTTTATCCATCGCTTCCTGTGGATTACAAATTTATTCTATAAGAAATGAATCCACAACACTCATTAGGATACCAAGGTTTCATATACTAAAATACACTTTATTAGCATGACAGTCCATGAAAGAAACAACTCTTAAACATGCTCTCTCTTCAAGAGTAAAACAAGGTATTTTACAGCACAGTATGGGCTGCACATGTGTCCTCTGATCACAGCATGAAACCATAAACTTCTGTTGCTCTTAAAAGCACCAAATCAAATAAATTCCAGAGTCAGTTGTGTCTGCAATACAGACAGAAAACCACCACCACCACCAATCTCTCTTCCATATGCAAAATCTCTCTCATACCTGTAGCTGACCAGGAGGCAGGTCACCCAATAAAGTGCAGTTGGTATCCCAATAAACACTGAAGTCAGCAACATCCAACTGTTTTTTCCGCATCTGCTTCTCAACCTGAAGTAGAAAAACTCAAATAATGTGAAGATCACACACTGTGTGCCATGTAGCTTTCAGTCCTACATATTCAATAGACAATATGAAATGCCCAGAATCAATTTATTACAATAACCAGAATATTATTAAAATGCCATACATTTTACTAAATATTTATTAGCAGCATAAAATACAGCATCACAGCTGCCCTGAGTCCCTGCACAAAAGTTACACTTACTGGTTCAAATACTGCATTTTGCATTGAGACATTTTTGATGCATATGCCAAATGCAAATGGCTGCAATGGATTTGTGACACCATCTTCAAACCTCAAATGGACATCTTGAATTTTTAACTAGACAAGAAAAAAAAAAAGACATTACTGGAGAAAACTGTTTACATCCTTAGAGTGGAGAGCAGTAATATTCACTAACTGAAGCAATGTAGTATTTATTTTCTGCAATTCTCCAACAGATTTCTGACAGTTATTTAGACCCCAGAGAAATCCCATTCCTCACTTCTGGTTTTTTATTCTCTGCTTCTATTTTCTCCCCAGATACCACCACAGTCCCTGCCCTTCTTTCCAAAACAACTAACCACTTTCACAAGACAGTGTAAGTGTCCTGATTTAAGACCCAAGTTGTGAAGGTTCAGTCTGCCAAACATCTACCTTTGCTTTACACATTTCTTTTCTGAGGACTAGGCAATGTGAAGCAGAGTGCACACAGGTTACTCTTAGCAAGTGGGAAAAGCTCTACAATGCAAAGGCTTACTTCAATGTTTTCTACAATTCTTGTGACCACAGATGCAGTAACTGAGTACCAGTAAGATTCCCCTTTCTGCTGTCGTTCTTTCTAAAAGAGAAAATAGGGATAAACATTAACCACAACAGTAACATCAGGTAGGAAACAACATACTTTGTTACACTGAAACTACTGTTAACAGGGAACAGGAAAAAAGGGATGGTCTCAGCATCCAACATAGGTGGGAAAAACCACATCAGAGGGGTGGGGCAAAAATTGCACTACGAATCAAATTCTAGCTTAGTTTCCTATGCATTTGTTCTCCTACTTGTTAGGAAGTTTAAATGTGATCCATCTACCATACCTAGTAGGTATTCACCATGAAAGACAAGTGTGACTCACTTTCCATTTTTCTTCAAGTGCTAGAAGAAGGGCTTTCTTGTGTTCTCTTTCTTGCAACTTCTCCCTTTCCTCATCAAAATCTTCTTTTTTCTCCAGTGCACCAATTAAGTGCAGTTTTGAGACAGATATCACCCATGGATCCACATGTGGGCGATAAAAAGGTATCTGTAGTGTTATTTTCCCAATAAAACCTAGATATAAAAAACAGAGATGGCATCAGATTCCTGTGGAAACACACTTTTATCACCCTTGGAAAACCTGAAATAAACCTGCTTATAAACATTTGTCCTGCACACACAAGCAAAATACAAACCTGCGTTTACTTCAAATGGTAATTCCAGTTCCTTCAAGGCATCTTTCTTTAGTGGCAAGTTTTCCAATTCAACAGCACCTATACAGAGGAGAAAAAAAAGACAATTCAGTAAACAAAACTATGTTAAAGAATGCCAACTTGAACATTATAAGCCTGAAATGACTAGCATCATGTTTTAAAGGAAAAAAAAAAAAAAGGCATTTTATGAGAACAGTCAAACTATGGCTTCAAGTTGTGCTACAATTAACTGAAATGGTTACTTTATATACTTGGTAATTTTCTGATGCCACCTGCTCAAACTATTTGAGGTAGTCATCTAGAAGGTATCTTCTGCAAGGTTTTAGATCTGAACTTTGCTGTTCCAAGGAGAAAGCTTCTCCTCATTGTCTTTCAAAAAAAAGGTACTTCCAAGTATTTTGTCAATATTACAAAGAGCATGCACAAATATGTTTTGAAGCATTATAAAAAACTCTCTCCAGAAAGACCAGATAACAGTAGCAGAAGGTAAATTAGAAAGCTATGATTTGTGGACTCTGTAAAAGTACAAGACTCATGAGCATGATATGGAAGAAATCAGAAGTCTTAATTACAGAAGAGTAACTAATAGTACCAAAACATGAGGTAAAGATTTCAGAACACCTCCTGCCACACTCCCTCAATAGGGAAGTTCCTAAATAGTACTAAAGAGAAACAACACTCAAATATTACATAAATTAAACATACTGATAAAATATACTAACCATACATTTATGTTTCATATAAATTGGTTTAACAGTGTTGATTAAAAGCAACAAAGAAAGGAACACAAGAGAACTTACTATTGATTGTAAAATGCTAGCACAAAACTGTATTAAAGACAGTTTATATAAACATTAAAACCAGTATTAAGTGATCCTTCTTCTAGGATCACCTTCCAGTTGTTATGAAAAGGTAATAATTTTATTTTTTTAAATCACAGTATGAAAACACTACAGAACATACTCCAAAGCCTCACCCTTTAGAAGAGCAACTGAAAGTTGGTCAGTGTTCAGGTTATTGACATATTTGCCCAAATAGGTGTTGAGGACCCAGGCTACCAATCCTTCCAACATGACTGTCCTAGAAGAGAGCAACTAATGTTTTTCTGTCATTTTCTGGATCTCTGTTCCATAATTACACTCTCGCTCTGAAAGAAAAAAACATGAGGAATATGACTGTCTGAAATACACTCTCAGCAGAGCTGAAATTGCCCACCCCATCAGTCTTACTGTAATTAATCTAAAAATCAGTAAAAACACCAAGCTTGGTTTCTACCTTTAAAAATGCTTAAGTCTCAAATCAGACTTCTATATAGGACTTTGATTCCAGACCACTCCCAGTTGCAAATTAAGTTCATTTTTTCATTGTTCTTCTAACAAAAAACCCCAACATTTTGTTGCAATAACCAACAAGTCCAATCTACAATTATCTTCTAGTAAAGGGAAGACTAAAATTTGACATTAATCTGAAGTAGTTTTGGCCTCTTCATCTTCTACTGCCAACTTTTTATTCAAATTGCCAGCATTCTGGTTTTGGAAGCCTCGTCTAACCTGACAGCCCAGCACCTCTGACTGCATTTGTGTAGAATTCTTGTATGATATCTGTGAAACAACTCACTCTGCTCAAACCTCTAGAGTAAGAAAAAAAGCATGCAGGCCACATCTTGTGGCTGGAACAGAGTAAATGTCCTGTTTGTAGTAAACAAGTGTACGTGATGGAGTTCTACTGAGCTTAAAAGCAAGATATGTCAGACTTGCTTGCATCTGACAAGAGAAAAAAATAATGGCTTCATGAGTTACATTTTAAATTTGACATTAAAATCCAGCATTTTCCCATAATGAGGTTTAATTTTGGGCCACCACGTTTAAGACTTTTTTCCTTTAAAAAAAGGCAGTGAAAACATTTTGCTAATACAGTTAAGTTGTATAACCAGAATTAAGTAAATAATTCAATGCTTTTCCGAAAGGCTGAAAAGTGAAACTATCCTGTCATATGGAGTGAAACACAAACATCATAAATAGAGGGAAGTGACATACAAATAAAGCATATCTTCACCTTAGACATATTTAACATTTTTATCCTGCTAAAATTTCCCAACATTTTTCCAAAACAATTATTCCACAGAATAAAGACCAAGCATTCATACAGATGGGGACAACACTTTCTATCATAGGTTTTTATTCTGATGA
This sequence comes from Florisuga fusca, assembly GCA_038090715.1. Classification (NCBI taxonomy): domain Eukaryota; kingdom Metazoa; phylum Chordata; class Aves; order Apodiformes; family Trochilidae; genus Florisuga; species Florisuga fusca. The sequence continues at coordinate 5,014,926 of JAAWXA010000039.1, forward strand.
AGTTGACAAGAAAGCTGAAGTGCAAATAAGAGCAAAGAGAGAAATCGTCCTCCCATTACTCTTAAAAAAATAATAAAGGCAGAAATCTATAGGTGTTAGGAGCCAAATCTGAGGAAAGATCGCGACAAAAAATTCAGAACACAGAGCTGATTAGCATCTCAGTGACTGAAAACCTCCAGTGCATGAACAATTTCATGCCCAAAGTCATCATAAGAACTGTAAATAAAATCAACCACCTCCTTAACCTGAACTTGTGGAACACAAATAACTATTTAGGAATCTTTCCTATGTTTTAAGGCTTTTACGTTAGTAACTTTATAGTCCACTGCCGTGCCACTGGAAAGAAACCCACAATACTTATTTTCTGTGACAGCGGATTTATTTTCTTAACAGAAAAGCAACACTAAGCCCTTATCAGGATGAGAATCAAAGTCCAAATCAGGACCTCACTCAAATCTGTCTCACATTTTCTGGAAAAAAGACGTCATTTGTCCAACAGGGAAAGCCGTGAAAGGCCCTGGAGAAGCGGGGACAGAGGCAGCTGAGGGGCAGGGAGGGAAGCAAGCCGGGGTGATGTTGCCTGTCAGAGCAAGGTGGAGAGGGACATTTATTTTACTCAGCTCCCGCTTAGACACAAAAAAGGGCGGGGAGGAGCCCTCAGGAGGACAGTTTACCCTCTCTCCTTCCACGCAAGCAAACACACGGCGGGGAGGACAGGCACGGGAGACCTGTTGGCACACAGCGCTTGTCAGAGTCAAAGCAAAAGGTCACCTTGCCTGAGGCGGCCCCAGAGAGCCCTGAGGAAGCCAGGGAGAGGCCGGGGACAGGCAGCCTGCGCCTGACGGGGAGAGCTCCTGAGGAGACGGCTCCCGAGGAGACCCCTCCAGGCCCGGCCGCGGGGCTGAGGGCGGAAGCAGCGAGCAGAGCCCGGCCCGGGGGAACCTCCCGCGGCCCCGCGGAGAAGAAACAAGCGAGAAGGCGACTGCCCCTCGCCCCCCTCGGGACCGGACTGGAGGGGCGGAGCC
>JAAWXA010000039.1:5015970-5095974 GCA_038090715.1 Florisuga fusca
GTATAAGAGACAGTCCTAGAAGAGAGCAACTAATGTTTTTCTGTCATTTTCTGGATCTCTGTTCCATAATTACACTCTCGCTCTGAAAGAAAAAAACATGAGGAATATGACTGTCTGAAATACACTCTCAGCAGAGCTGAAATTGCCCACCCCATCAGTCTTACTGTAATTAATCTAAAAATCAGTAAAAACACCCAGCTTGGTTTCTACCTTTAAAAATGCTTAAGTCTCAAATCAGACTTCTATATAGGACTTTGATTCCAGACCACTCCCAGTTGCAAATTAAGTTCATTTTTTCATTGTTCTTCTAACAAAAAACCCCAACATTTTGTTGCAATAACCAACAAGTCCAATCTACAATTATCTTCTAGTAAAGGGAAGACTAAAATTTGACATTAATCTGAAGTAGTTTTGGCCTCTTCATCTTCTACTGCCAACTTTTTATTCAAATTGCCAGCATTCTGGTTTTGGAAGCCTCGTCTAACCTGACAGCCCAGCACCTCTGACTGCATTTGTGTAGAATTCTTGTATGATATCTGTGAAACAACTCACTCTGCTCAAACCTCTTTTTTGGGAGGACTGTACAAGTGGGAGGTAATCAGATATAAGTCCCATAAATAGCTCGTCAACAGTTACTCTAACAGGCTTTCAAAGTGATAACATAGATTACTGCATCCAGGAGGGAAATAATGCTACAGCAGAGAAGCAACATCGGTGCCACATCCAAACATTCCCCTTCATACTCTTCTCCAACCATTTCTATTTCAACATAAGTGGCAATCAGACCATTAAAACCCCCAAGTCCCTGTTCAAGTTGTTGTGAATTGCAAAACTACCATTAGGTTCTGCAAGGGCATTATTACAAGTGTGTTGTTAGAGTAAGAAAAAAAGCATGCAGGCCACATCTTGTGGCTGGAACAGAGTAAATGTCCTGTTTGTAGTAAACAAGTGTACGTGATGGAGTTCTACTGAGCTTAAAAGCAAGATATGTCAGACTTACTTGCATTTGACAAGAGAAAAAAATAATGGCTTCATGAGTTACATTTTAAATTTGACATTAAAATTCAGCATTTTCCCATAATGAGGTTTAATTTTGGGCCACCACGTTTAAGACTTTTTTTCCTTTAAAAAAAGGCAGTGAAAACATTTTGCAGTTAAGTCCTATGACAGTTAAGTCCTATAACCAGAATTAAGTAAATAATTCAATGCTTTTTCTAAAGGCTGAAAAGTGAAACTATCCTGTCATATGGAATGAAACACAAACATCATAAATAGAGGGAAGTTACATGCAAATAAAGCATATCTTCACCTTAGACATATTTAACATTTTTATCCTGCTAAAATGTCCCAACATTTTTCCAAAACAATTGTATTATTCCACAGAATAAAGACCAAGCATTCATACACATGGGGACAACACTTTCTATCATAGGTTTTTATTCTAATGAAGCTGACAAGAAAGCTGAAGTTCAAATAAGAGCAAAGAGAGCAATCGTCCTCCCATTACACTTAAAAAAATAATAAAGGCAGAAATCTATAGGTGTTAGGACCCAAATCTGAGGAAAGATCTCGACAAAAAATTCAGAACACAGAGCTGATTAGCATCTCAGTGACTGAAAACCTCCAGTGCATGAACAATTTCATGCCCAAAGTCATCATAAGAACTGTAAATAAAATAAACCACCTCCTTAACCTTAACTTGTGGAACACAAATAACTATTTAGGAATCTTTCCTATGTTTTAAGGCTTTTACGTTAGTAACTTTATAGTCCACTGCCGTGCCACTGGAAAGAAACCCACAATACTTATTTTCTGTGACAGCGGATTTATTTTCTTAACAGAAAAGCAACACTAAGCCCTTATCAGGATGAGAATCAAAGTCCAAATCAGGACCTCACTCAAATCTGTCTCACATTTTCTGGAAAAAAGACGTCGTTTGTCCAACAGGGAAAGCCGTGAAAGGCCCTGGAGAAGCGGGGACAGAGGCAGCTGAGGGGCAGCGAGGGAAGCAAGCCGGGGTGATGTTGCCTGTCAGAGCAAGGTGGAGAGGGACATTTATTTTACTCAGCTCCCGCTTAGACACAAAAAAGGGCGGGGAGGAGCCCTCAGGAGGACAGTTTACCCTCTCTCCTTCCACGCAAGCAAACACACGGCGGGGAGGACAGGCACGGGAGACCTGTTGGCACACAGCGCTTGTCAGAGTCAAAGCAAAAGGTCACCTTGCCTGAGGCGGCCCCAGAGAGCCCTGAGGAAGCCAGGGAGAGGCCGGGGACAGGCAGCCTGCGCCTGACGGGGAGAGCTCCTGAGGAGACGGCTCCCGAGGAGACCCCTCCAGGCCCGGCCGCGGGGCTGAGGGCGGAAGCAGCGAGCAGAGCCCGGCCCGGGGGAACCTNAGCGCCTCCCGGCAGGGTCTCCCCGCAGCTCCCCTCAGGGGAGGGCGGGCAGAGCAGGCAGAGCGGACTGGACCGGACCGGGCCGGGCCGGGCCTCAGGCGGGGTCTGTCAGCCGCTGTCTTGGCGCGTCAACGCGGTCAGCAAAGTGTTCTGGCTCTTAAATGCGTCAGAGGTTCAATTTATTTTACTGGAGAGGCCAGGAAAATTGAGAAGACAGGTAATTATAAAAATGCAGACCTTTTTATTTTTTTTTTTTCTTCCACTTTTTGTAAGCAAATGCAAGCACGTTTTTTTCTACTTCAATGTAAAACTTCAATTGTCCTTCTGTCACACAGCTTCATAATTTGAATGCCCAATAAATTCATACCTGCAAAGTGTGAATTTAAAAAACCCCTCCATTTTGACATTTTAAAAACTCAAAATCTTCCATTGTTTCTTTCATGTAATCCCAAACCTGGGAGGTGACAAAGACCTGAAAATAGTACAGTGCCAAGAGGTTCAAATTGCTGTATAAAATTAGATTATTTTCTTGCCTATATTCTTCATTTTTATAACAGTTCCAGTGTGCCCATTTTCAAGTCTTTTCTGAAAGTGACTTTTAAGTACAAGTTTATTATACCGTTGGAAAAGGTTTGTTGCTAGTAGAAGACAAGACCTGTCTGTAGAATGTTGGAGAGACCTTTGGTCTCAGTTACAGAAGTGTTGTTAGTAAACCTCAGGCCTTTTGTGGAAGTTTAACATTTGTATTTCATAATCTGTATCTCTTCTGTAGCTGGAGAATAAATGCTATTACAAAAATAACATTTTTTAGGCAAAGGCCTTAGAAATGACAACTGCATTTAGTTTCTCTTGAGGTAGAACAGTTTGGTTGGAAGGAGAACAATCATCATCTAGCCCAACAGTATGTTTTATGGCATAAAAGAAAAATGCTGTGCCTCCTGTATGACTTCAGTCATGTAATTCAATCACCACACTGCAAATTCTGGTTGAGTAGACACCACAATTAGTGGTTAAGTCACAGATGCAAAATATAATTATGGGATCCTAAAAATCCACAACCAGAAGACTCCCAGCTTCATTCAAGGAAAACATCTACTAATTTGCTGTAACAGCTGGCTGGACATTCTGCATCAAGGAAGAAGTGTAAGAAAACAGGATTTTCTGGTTCTGAGGTTTGACTCAGTTCCACTTCTGACAGATGACACTATGCAGCCATCAGGAGGTCAGTGGGCAGGAGCTATCTGACACATAGTCACATGGATCTTCTCCAGCAGTCACTAGAACATAGAGAAAAATACTTTGGGTTTATGGGTAACCTCAAAAATGAGGTCAGAATCATTCAGGGAAATGTGTTAAGTCAGTCATGACATAAAGGTGATAAACTTTAGAGCTGTCAATAAAAGGAACTTACTTCCTACTCCAAGATAACAACTACTTAATCTAGATTTTCTTTTCTAAAATAAACTATGTACTCCTAATGGAACTATTGATTAGACATAATACTTGTAATCTAGTAAGAAAAATACTGTGGAAGATTTCACTCCTTGATGTTCTTCAAGTTGATTTGAGAAGTTTGGTCCAGTAACAAGCAGAAGAAAACTGTAATGATAAAAGAAATATCCAGAAGGATGAGGGGAAGTATGTCCATGAAGATATGGAATAGGAAACTGAATACAGTAGTTTAAAAATCAAATGGATAATTTAACTCCAGTTTCTCAGAAGTGCTGGTCATAGCCATCTTCTTGACAGGTGGCATATCTGAAGCCAAATTATCATCAACAACAACAAAAAAAAGTGGTATAAAGTTAGAAGAATTTTTCTTTTCAAATCTGGTGAAGGTCCTTCTAAGGTATCACAGAAGAAAGGAAGGAGTTGGCCATTCTGTTTAACAGAAAAATAATTCATATTTTTTAAACTGCCAAGCTCATCCTTCAGCTCTCAAAGCTGACAGAAGAAATTAAAAACCTCAAAAGTATCAGTGTCTATATTTGAAATTTCATGTCTGTGTAGAATGCTACATTGAACGTATTTATTTTAGAAGATAGGAGTTGTATGACTCATTTTATCAGTCAATGAGTACACCATCTGTAATTCCCTTTAACTGGTTTCCAGCCCCAGATCTTGAATACCCAGAGGAAACTTCTTTTCTTCTGGAAGTAACTCTTGAATTGAATTGTCCTCATTTTCCACTGAGATCTGAATTTCAGTTTCTTTTCTCAAGGGGTTTTCTTCTTTTGAAAGAGGAAATTTTTCCCCTGTTGAGGAATAACAGGGATTGTTTCCATAATCCATGCTAGGTGAATTAGTCTGTTCTGGGAACTGGGAACTGCAGTCTGGACTGCACACTTTAATGATACAAGTCACATTCACCTGTGTTCCTCCAGTACCAGAAAGTTCTGTCAAATAAACAGAAAACACATTAAACATGGAAGAATGAAAACCAGAAGAGGACAGCTGGATTCTTTCTGCAGTTCTTTAACATAAAATCAGACACTAAAAATCTTCCTGCTTCACCCAATTTAGGTAAGCTGGTGGAGTTAACATTTCAAGGGGGTTTGGGGTTCCATAAAATCCACGTGTCATCCCAGAAATAAAAAAGCAGTAGAAGTTAATACAGAGCCCTGGATCTCTGCCAGCTCCCTACCCATCTATTGCCACTTCAGCTGCTTTTGACAGTGTTCTTTTCTTTCTGCTCCCTTAGGCACTTACCTGTGAGTGGGAGTGAGAGCCAACCACCACACTGATGCCTCCAGCCTGCACATAACTTCTCCACTGACCACACTCTCTTTACTGTTAATGTCTGACCACTTAAAACAATCACTTTTTATTTTCCAAAGTTAAACTCTCTGCTGAAGATGAGTCCCATGTTTTATCCTGCCATTTAAACTTCTACTAAAGAGACTCATAATTGAAAATCAGTTTCAGGAGGTTCTGGATCATTCCAACAGCTTCTTACCTGAACTTGCAGAGTTGTGCCTGTCTCCACTGTGAAGCTTACAACTTTCTGCAGCTGAATGTGGCTGCTGAAATCCTTCTGTTTCTTTCTTTGCATTGTTCTTGCTACTTACTACACTGACCCTTGCATTTCCAGTTGGATTATTCAGGGAGCTACTGCTGGACCCAGAAGTTTCCAGGAGATGCTGCTCCTCCTGTCCAGATGTGCTGGAGTTCTGCAATCCTGTGTTTCTTACTTTCTTGTCACACTGCTTTTCTGTAGGGGAAAAAGGCTGCAACATTTGCAGAGAAATGCAAAATATTACTTTTAAAAAACCACACAGAACTGGTCAGTACTTAGGCAGCTGAAGAAACCACTGGTAATTGCTATTTGCATGTGGATGGCTGCATGTAAAAATCATACCAGCTCATTAAACAAAATGAACCTGTCTCCAGAAGGCACCTACAGCACTTCAGTGATTACCTAGGGAACAAAGGCTCTAAAATCTGTGAACCATACCAGTGCTTCATTGCTAATACAGCCTAACAGAAACTGAAGATTGTACATTATGTGGGTACATCTTGCACTCTAGCTTGGGGACCAAACCACCCCTTTCTCATCCCTGGTGACTTTCTGCTGTGCAGTTTTCTTTTACTTGTAATTAGACAAGACCACATGGTTTCTAATGTAACTTCTAAAGAAACAGAAAAGATGGAAATGGAAAGGAAGGACACTCACCAAATCTGCTTCTGTAGCTGGTGGACAATATGCAAGGGCTGAAAATAAGGAAAAACAGTTCATTAACTCCTAGAGTTCTTTAAGTTGCAAAAGCTGCTCTCTTAACTAGTCTGAATGATACCCTCTGCTCCTGGAATAAACTCCAAAAGTATACTTCTTACACACTGTTTACAAATGTTGGAAGCTATATTGTATTAGTGTTGCAAGGTGACTGAAATTTAGCCAGCAAGCAAAGAGGACAGTCAGCATATAATTAATAACTCTTCTAGTATGGTGTCAGTGAGAAAATGTAGTGATAACAATCAGCTATGGTCGTGACTGTTCAGTAACAGCATTTGATAATATGTCTAAGTGAGGAGGTACAGAATATTTTATAAGCTCCAGTAGGAGCACAACTGTTGTACATTTGTTCAGCTCCACTGGGATGTTGTATGTTTAAACAAAATCTAAGATCTGAGGAACAAGAAAGATTTGAATGGGGCACCTGCATCACTGTACCCCTGTATTAAGATTAATTTCATCCCCTATGATTAAATAAAGCTACTTTTACTGTAAATACAAGTAGAATTCCTGGAGTGCTTTTTTTTTTTTTAATTTTTCTGTAGCTGAAAAGCACATGTGATGAAGCTGATGTGCATGAGTTTTCTATTAGTCTCTCTTCCATTTACCTTTGAACCCTTTGGCCAATTTCACCCCAGTGTTGAGGCAGAAACATGCAAATCATTGCCTTGCCTCCTTGAAAAAATATTAATTAACTCATACATTATTATCATCCATAACCAGCCATGAGAAAAGCTTCAAAAAGAGCTATCATCTTCTGAGACACAAACATCAGTCAACCACCAGGCTCAAATTAGTAAGAAAGAAGGTGACACTCTTTCCAGTATTTACAGATCTGCTTGTTTTCAACTCGTGAGTCTTACCTTTTTTTCTGGAGACTAAGCAATACCCCAAAATAGCAATTATCAGGACAAATAACAATGGTCCTGCTACTGATCCTGAAAATAATTTAGAAAGATAAATTATTTAGAAGGCTGGTCTGACAAAGGATTAGAAAGAGTTTCACAGTTTCTGTCCATGGCTACAAAAGCTAAATTTACAAGTATCAGGTGTGTCTGATATTTATGTTTGTTGCCTCTGCTGTTGGATACCAAGATCTCATTTCAGTCTCCACCACTTCATAAAATTTAGTTTCCCTGTCCTGAAAAGTGAGGACAGATTTCTGGCATCAGACACAACAGATACCTCTCCATGAGACCAACGTTTTGTTAAATACAAGGCCAGGCAGTCCAGAACCCTCCAAGAACAGATCTATGCTTGGAATGCTAGAAACTTTTCTAGCCTCTCAAGGACTGTAGAATGCACTGGAGCAGCACAGAGATACAAGTAAATACCATGCAACTCATTACGAGCAGTATCATGTTGAATTAATTCAGCTGCTCTGAGCTTCTGCTTGGGTACAGGTAATGGGAAAGAAAATGGGAACTAACTGTGAACTCGCTTCTTAGTCAGATAAAAATTACTTTAAATGAATTAATAACTCACCAATGATGTAAGATATGTCAGGTACAGAGTTTAAAATGACAGGTCGAGTTACTACTTCAGGTGTGTTGGAAGCTGTCCTTTGGGTCAGGAGCAGGTTCAAAACAGTGTGAGGCAGAACTGTGGCAAGTGCTGCTTCTGATTCATTGCAAACAGTGTCATGAATGCTGTTTCCAGGAACAGCCACTGATTTACAGCTGCAAGAAACAAAATGAGGAGTTAGGAAAGAAAGCAGCCCCAGGCACAGTTAAGGTTGCTATCAGGGGGAATCACTGGCTTACACTCTGTGTGGTTCACAGCTGGTCTTGTAGGATTCTTCACGTGAAAAAGTTCCAGGAGGACAAGGTTTACATTCAGTATCTGTGCTGTCTGTCCCTTTAGACAAAGAAAAAAACCACTGCAGTTACTCATCTAGTGAGAAACAAAAATGAATACTCCAGATCTGCGGTATAGATCCTGGAAGTGATACAAAATGACACAAAACTCACGGTCTTTAACTGTCACAAAGGAGATTATTGGAAGCACCCAACCCAAACCCAAAGCAGATTAACTGGCTGTTAATTTCGTGCCCTTGATAGTCAGGTTTTTTCAAAGACTAAAAACCCCACCAAAAGGTTAAAACCTGGTACTGCAGACCAAGCTGAGCTTTTTCACTCAGCCCTGACAATCTGATCACCTCCCACATTCTGTTGGAGTTCTGTATCTTTGCAAATCATTCTTTGTTTCTTAAAAACAGCCAGTGCTCCACCTCGGAGGATCTTACTCATAATTTTGAGACAGCTCCGTTATCAGAGTGGTGACTTCCATCATTTAGTAAAGACAGGTAACTGCAGGGTTACCAAAATGCAACCTGAAGCCCTGTTGCAAGGATTCAAGCAGAAATTAAATGGTCTTGAATCTGACTCACTTCTATGGAGGAAATCACAAGGCAGAGCAAAGCCAAGGAAGATTAAGTTGGACTGAGAAATTTTATGATATATGGTAGTTACAGATTGCACCATGTCCATTTGGATATGCCTCTTGAAAATCCTGTTGCTCTAGTTATGGCCTACTTGCTAAGATAATGGTTGCTCTAAAAAGAATGCATAACTGTAGAGAATTAAAAGACAATATTCCTGTGATTTACTGAATTGGAGACAGATTCAGAAATATTTATGGACTATTATTACATAAAAATAACCCTCTTCATACAGTAGAACTATGATGCATATAGAGTGATCAGAATGAAATTACCTCTTCTGGAAACTCTGTAACCTTTCCCACATTTTTTGTGCAACCTACAGACTTTGCAGTAATCATCTATTTTGGAGATGCAGTACTCATTGGGTGGGCAGCTACAGATTCTGTCCTGTGATCTAGTGCAGGTTTGATTCTGCACAAATCCTGTTTTTAAAACAAGAACAAAGTAAGATGTCATTAGCAACATTTAAAAATCATAGCCTGCAAAGTTTCAAGTAAATATGAAATCATGTTCACATACCACAATCTGAAAACAATTTTACAGCTTCTGGCTAGTATATTGTCATTAAACAAATACGTTATTTGCCCCAATATCTACATTTTCAGAAGAGTTTTCTCTCTAGGAAAGGAGAAATTTGCATCTGTAGAATTCACACTTGAAAACCTGTACCTGAAAGTTGTGCTGTATTGTTTCATAGCCATAAATATGCATTACCTGTGGTCATCACTGCAGTATCTGGGAGCCATACTAAAATCTGTAGCCTATGAAGGTTGTGCAACAGATTTAGAGACCTTGCTACAGACATTTTTATACTGTAACTAACCAGCTTTGTAAGATTATCTGTTTAGATGAGACCAAAGACTGTATTCTTCAAACTTACTTGCCAGTGAGTCAAGTAGAATATTTTGTACACCAGTTTCCATTAAAAATTATGGACAAAAGCATGACAATTTGTTAAAGCATTTGATCTATTCTACCAGTGTACAGGTGCTGGTGCAATGTACTACTTTATGTACTGTCAAGCTTCTTTAACAAACTGAACCAGTGTCCCATCACTGCCTAGACTGCTTTGCAAAGGAAATAAAACCAATATAGGAATTTCACAACTGGAATTTGCTGTTGTCAGTTCAGCAAATAGAGCAATGACTGGATGCTAGAAATGTAACTACCCAAGTTAGGTCTTAAGCTCCCTTCTCAAGACTCTTCCCTGATTCTTCTCCCCAAATCTTATGAGTACCAACAGCATGAGGATGGGCCTATACAAGTGATAGGCAAAATCTTCTAGTTGTCTTGGGAGAAAAGACTGGGTTAAACCAAAGCTGTTAAAGTCACAAATGCCCCTTTCATCATTGAAACCAACCTTTCCTGCAGGGTGGTGCACAGGCAAAGCACTGAGGAGACCTGTTCCAGATTGCTGTATAGGTGTCAGGTCTGCAGGGACTGCACTTTGTGTCTGCACTGTCACTGCAGCTCTCTGCCTTGTATTCACCTGTTTGAAAAAAAACAAACAAAAAGGAAAAACAGAGAGAGCATCTCATAGCCTGTACAGAAATATCCTGCAAAATAGACTCAGAAAGCAGCAGTAACACCGGGAAAGCCTCGGGAGCTGCTTGGAGAAGCTCCGTCCTCTGAAAGAAGGGGCCCTGGAGTGAAGGCATAAATATTATTTCCAAAGACTTTGCTTTTCCATGTATTTACTTGAACCTTAAAATTCTGCCTTCCACACCCTGATAATGATTTAAGCTTCACGTGTCGATAAATTATGGTTAAAAATTCCATTTTATAACAACAAAAATAAATATTGTAGACTTCCTACCACTTGCTGCCCAGAGTTTGTTTTTCTGAAAAAAATAAAATTAAAGAGAAATAACAGTAAAGCTAAACAGTAAGCTAAACAGTACCCACCACAAAGAAAAAAGGTTTTAGCTATGAATTATCATCTTTCTGTTGTGTTTTTAAAAAGGGAAACCTGACAAATCTATCTAGACATTTTCAGTTAACTCAAACAACTGTGGCTTCTTCAGCATGCACCAATTTCCTGCTTCAACTACCAGAGCTCTCTGACAGCAACTCAGCATTTATGGACACAAATTTTGTTTGCTCAGCACCATTGTAAGACAAACAGGCAGATTTTTTTGCTGTGTCTAATGTAATAATATGACGACAATTTACTGCAAAAACTCTATTATTGAAATACTTGAAACAGCATTATTATGGCCCAAAAAAATCCCCAAACCCCCCACCCCCCATCTTTCTGCAGTCAACAACTCTGCCTAGCAAAAGACTACTAATAAATATTACTGAAGTGTAAGACGTGACACCTCAAAACAGATATTTGCTGTAGACCTGACTGATTTACAGTGAAAAACAACAAAACTCCCTTAATTATGGATTAACCTGTCCAATGGAAAGCCCCTCACATCAGTGAAGTTATCAAAGTACAGCAACTAAGCTCTGCCTCATGCTCTGTTTTACAATATATTTGTTATTAGTGGGCATCAGTCTGACAAGTGTTGTCTAATTTTTGTAATTCCCTTAATTCCCTCTCCTCCAAATGTTGACTTAAAAATACATCAACCAAAACAACACAGAGAGCTGTGCTTAAAAGAGCTCAGCAGCCTCCCTCCTGATAAATCCCAGCCAGGTTAACCTTCCAATTCTGATGGACAGTGTGTTTTCTACAGTCCCAGCATTTAATTGTCTCCCAGCTTGACAACAGCAAAAATTCCATGCTCTTAAGATGCATAAATAATCGAAATGTAATCAGCTTATTTGAAAATTGATGGAATTTGGTGCTGAAAAGTAACAGTTTGAAGTTTAACCTACCTGGAGGGCACTGGCTGCAACACTTATTAAGTCTTTCTTCATAGAATTCAGTGATGGGATCTTTGCATTGTGGAAAATGTGGTGTGTAAGGCAATGGGTATTCCTAGGAGAAATTAAAGGAAAATCATGAGTCACAAGTCCACGGTGACCCTAGAATAGAAATTCAAAAGAGATAAACACTTAAAGATCAGTGCAATTTTAACCACCTTCTTTTCTAAGATGCTGATGAAACGGGAAGCAGCAGATGCCAAAAAGTTTAAGCAGAATGCAGTTGAGCTACTCGAGACCATTCCTCTGGTTTTTTAAAGTGTCTGTCACCATGAAAAATGTGACTTCCCCAGGTTTTATGTTCAAAAGAATTCAACACAACTATGGGAATAGCATCACACCTGGTCACTGCTGCATCCCCTAAACCAAAGGACCAAGGACCTATTCTCAGTTGCCATGATTCAACCAACCTTTGATAAAACACCAGTGAAACATAAATTCTTAACCCTAAGCATTTTCTGAAAAGCAATCTCTTTCCATCAGTGGGTGCAAAGGACACAGGACACTCAGATCAATTCTCTATTGCTCTAATGATCATTATGCCCTCACTGAGACCCACAGAATATCCAGGCAAGATAACCTGCCCCTTTAGTCAAAGAACCTGTACTACTAGAACTGTTTGCCCAAAGGAAAGGAAAAAAAAGGCTTTTATTATTCCAAACACTTTGTGATTCCTTTCTAGATGAGAAAGGACTTGATGTGTTTAAAAGAGTGTCTGCAAAAACTGCACACAAAAACGGAACAACTGGCTACAAGATTTTAAAAAGAAAACCACAAACCTTCCTCATATGGCAGGTCAAAAGTGTAAGGAACAGTCACACCTCATTTTCAGTTCCTAACAATCAACACAACTCAGTGATTTCAACGAACAAGTGTCAAAATATTTGAAGACCTGCCATCTGTTTTCAAAAGGAAAAATACAGTCACTCAGAAGAAAAAAGCTAACGTTAGGTAGTGCAAGCGTGGGAGTTTCCTGCTAGATCAGAAAAATGCTGTTCAAAAAGTATGTGGCAATGCTCAGTTTTCTGCAGCCTGGAGAGACTGCTCCCTGTATATTCTGCACACATTTAAAGAAGTACTTTAGAAGTATTATTAAAAAGAGAAATCAAAACAGGAACAAGCTCTTTGGAAGCCGGTAATGAAGATATCCTTCCTCCTTACTGAAAAAACACATTTATTGTCTTCACTTAGCATACTAACATTTGCCACTCTGAACAATTACTTAAAGGGACCCCAAGACTTTCTTATGCAGTTTGTTGAAATATTTTGCCTCTTACCTTTGCCTCTTATCATCAGAAACAGGATTTAACCCATCTACTCAATGGTCAGTGTCAAAAAGAACCTTTCCTGAGAATGTGAAGGCAGAGAAAGGCCAGCTTGAGTTTCAAGAGTCATGCCAGAAAATAAAAAGGGAAAGCAAACTGGTTAAGTAGAAGTTTCACCAGTCCTATTGAAACGCTGGTAACACTGACCAGACATTAGGACAAATCTGAAGAAAGATTGAGTCATCACAGTTTAGCAGTTACTGTGATCAGCTTCATTAAAATAAGCATTTGAGTGTCTTTTTAAAATGTAAAACTAAACTGCAAGAGCAAACACAGAGGAGGGGGAAAAAAAAAAAAAAAAAAAAAAGGAGAAATATAATAAACCATATCAAAATTATCCTGCTGGTGGAGCTTCCTGGAAAAAACTTTATCTCATCCTCTGCATTGTCTGGCAGTTGTAAATACTGCCCTGTGAGTTAAAGACACAGGAAAACCTGTTGATTGTTGGGTTCACATCTATTTCTCTTAAGCTGTGCTTGAAAGGATGTCTACTGTCTGATACAATCTCCCTGAAATTTTATCTGATGAGCTGTGACTCTCAGTGACATACAATTGACAATTTCTTGCCAGCAACATTATGGGAAACTAAAAGAACTTGTAACTTAGGTACAATTTATATACACACGTGAGCTCAGCTTTGTTTGCACTGCAAGGATGCCATTAATTTTAGGAGTTACTTCCAGAATAAACTAGTTTAATCAAAGCTGTCAAGACCATCAGTCAAATCCCCTACTCTGTCAGAAATGTAGGACTCCTACTAGGTATAAAACTCTCTTGGCTACAAGAGACTCCACTTTTTCTATCCATCTCACCAATTTTAAGGTCTGAGTTGGGCAGTACAATATCTGTACCTAGCATTGAGATCCCTTGGCTATTTGGGGCTGAAAGACTGACAAGTAGAGACCAGATTCTACTCCACAATCTTGACATTTTGCTACTATTTGTATCTCTTGAAAGTTCCTGTCTTCTGCTTTTCCTGTGATTCCATTTGTGCAAGCAGGCTGTGTGAAGGAAAACAAACTTTATGCTGCACCTTTTGTGTTACAGGCTTAGAACTTCACAGATCAGGTCTAATGACAGCAGACTTTTAAGATATTTACACAAATGGACTTTGGAAGACTTAATTCATTTGACAGGTACAAGGGGCAGTAAAATGCCTCATCTCTCCAGCAGCAGAAAGACAAACTTCAAACATGAAATTTAGTCTGTGCACATCAATCAAATGAAGCAATACATTTTGGCATAGAAATAGGTTAACTGTGCTGGCCTCTGACTACACAACTCTGGGGAGATTTTTGCAGTGCCTTTGTATTAAGCAATAACTGAGAAGCTACTCACAAAAACTCAAAGACACTCTTTCCAGAGTCTCTGCATTGTTTGAATCATTTTCCCATCTGCACCACAGACATCCAGTGGACAAGTGGACCTGATTTATCACTGAGAGGAGTGGGCTGACAGCAGTCTCCATACCAACCAGGAGGTTATTATTTATTTATTTATTTATTTAGCTCTGCTAAATACATATGCACAAGCACAATTGTTTCCAAGATTCCCTATATCCTACCCACTGGTAGATAGAACTAGTAGAGAACATGACTGCATCTGCACAACCAAGACCATAATGTCTGCACCAGAGCTGAGCTCAACTCAGTAATAAAAATAATCAGTATTATAATAGTAACAGAAATTAAACATGCTAATGTAATGGGTGAATATATATACATTTAAACCATTCACATAACATTGATTTTTACCTATGGAGGCCATTTAAATGAAGATATTTAAGCACATGTTTTAATCCTCACTCACACGTCTACATTTTTATTGGTCTCCCTTTCATACAGTTACTATCTTCAAATTCAAGCTGTCAAACAAAGCAGTCTGAACAGGAACTACATGTAATGTTCTTCATGCACATGAAACCACAATGAAGTCACCAAGGACTCTAACGTAAAGATCTGTTGCTATGGAAAAGACTTGAGGTAAAGAGCATTTGCTGAGCTACCAAACCTGCTGAAGACAGGAAAAAAAAAAAAATTCGCTTTAAAGTAGTTAAACTAGCCATTTATAAATACAATTCTCTTGAAGAACAGTTACCAGGTAACAGCAAGTCTCACCATAAATCAGCTTGAGTTGTCTCAGGCTGTACCAACCCCCAGCCATAGTGCATCTTCTAAAACTGCCTTCCTGCAGATCCTCTTGGATTATGGATTCATTATGTCAATTCCTATCCCATTCTATACTGTACCTTGCTTCTGTAAAGCAGGAGTCCTTGCACAGCCATGGAAAAACAGATTTACAATTCCAAATTTCCTCTCCCTGAGAAAACAGTATCTTTTTGCATAGTAAGGGATTTTACTCTATTGCCACTCACTACCATAATGAAACATTTTTCCAGAATGAGACAGAAGGCAGCTATGCAGAACATGGAAGCTATTCACAACATGCCAGAAGTATAGAAGCATCTCTATAGGAATAATATATTTTACACGTATTTGGAAAAAATACACATTTTCACAAATGTGAAAATCAGTTCTCTTGTTTCAAAACTTCAAGCTTGTGTGCTGAAAAGCTGGTCCATTTCCAAAGGTTGCCCTAATGTAATGTCAAAGCTGATGAGCCTTAAAATCTGCTGTTTCCCTGCAGAAAGCAAGGACAGTCAGGGACACAGGCTGATACCTACCACAGAGAGCAGAGCAGGAGAAGCAATGTGAGCCCCAAGTGTAAAGATGGCAGATGAAAAACCTTCCCAAGATGCCCCATTTGTACCAGCCAAAAATGCTGCCAGGCTAGGGATAACTGTCTTCTATCTAGACTGAATGCCAGACCTGGCATTTTTCTATTATTTTGAAACAAATACATATCTAGTGATGGTGTTGCTTGTATCACAGATGGCTTTTGCAATGCTCTGTTAAGATTTTCAGTCACCAAGAACTTTGATGCTACAATCCCAGGTGTGAATGTGTACAACAGCAAAGCTGCAGGTTACCCATAGCTCTGACCATAAAAAAGCAGGGACACCTGAGCAGTCTGCTCAGATTTATTTCAGGATTTTTCCACAAGACCTCCTTTATCCTCATCCTTTTGCAGGTCATACTCTTACGTGGTTATCAACACACCTCCCATGCAGCACCAGACAGCAGCATCCAGAGGATGAAGTTCCCTGCACACATCAGCAGCTTCACCCTGCCGTGCTTTGCAAAGGACAGTTACTCAGGCTTCAGGCTGTTGAGAAAGTTTCTATTGAAAATATGGTGACTGAGTGTTCAAAACAGCAAAAATTTGCTCTCTTCCTGTTAGTGACACAAGGACTTAGGCTAGAATCTTTCAGACAATTTCAGCTGGATAAAAAAAAACACAAGACAAAGCATGAGAAAGTGTCACTCAAGAACTATTGCTTTGCCTGTTTCTCTCTTTCAAAACCAAAAATAAGTTTTCTTTAACTGATCACTTTGTAAAACTGATGATAACAGGCAGTTTTTTCCAGCTGTGTCAGATGTGATATTTCTGAAACTATTCTGGTTTTATTTCTAATTTCTTTTTTCTAATTTCCAATTTCTAATTTGTTTATTTATAATTTCTATATGGACCTTTCTTTAGTTTGTCACAATGCAAGCAGCGACGGCCCAAATTTCCCTCATTATTTTCATTATGATGTTTAGGTCACGTTTAGAGTGAAAGGAGAGTTAATTCCTTTTGAAACAAAGACCCTTGTTCAGCAAGAAGCATGGCAAAACTTCACATTTAAGCTTAGTGATAAAGTCTGCTAAAATTCTGAGACTCTCACTTCTGTACCTGCACTACCCTATCCACTCCAAGTAGCTCAGTGAATCAGGTTCCAAAGCCTATCACCTTACAAACCAGGGCTGAATTAAAGACAAGTGAGAAGCAGTTAAAAAAAAATAATGTAATATATTATCAACTCACTATAGCACCCAATATTCCTCAAAAGACCATTGTCTAATTCCAGGTTTGAGATTCTGACATCCTCACCTAGTTTCACAGGATGTTTGTCTCATCCTGGCTACATTAATGTGATTAAATAAACATGTAAATAATATCTACATCCTATGAAAAACCAATGACCTGGACATCTCAGTAGCATTTTCCTGTTTATCTTCACAGTCCAGGACACTTTAAAATCAGGTAGAAAAATAGTACCAATACACCAGCACACACAATCAAAGTCAAGCAGATCCCATCAAGTTCTTTGGTGTAAACAGTTAAAAACATTCCTTGCCAAATAGTGGTACAGCTGGACAGAAAAGTCACAGCTGCATGGCATCAAGTCTGAGATGTAAATTAACGGGTTTTTCTATGTAAATAGGAAACAGTTTTTTAAAAATAGTTTTTAAATAGTTTTAAAAATAGGGAATAGATCCAACAGAGCACAAGCAGGGCTTCTTGTTTAAGCACTGGTGCAAAATACATACAGATTTACACTCTGCACTTGCTGGAACACTCACAATTTTTGCAAATATTCCAACAAGCCTGAAAAATGAACCCATTTCCAACGAAAATCCCGGGAAAAAATGAGTGGTCATTGCTTTGGGAAGCCAGGAAACAGCAACGAGATAGCAAAGAGAGCAGGATGAGCTTTAGAGAAGTCTGCGAGTGGGATCTGAGGCTCCTGCAGAGATTACGTCGGGTTAAGCAGGAGCGAAGAGGTAACTCGAGGGACTGCAAGCCCCGCAGAAAGGCGATGCCCGCCTGCACCACCCCTGCCAGAACACCCGCACCGCGGAGCCCGCACCTCACCCCACACCAGTGCTCCCGCCTTCAGCACACCCCAGCCCGACAAGCAGTCCCCAGGGCCCCCTCATCCCCAGGACCCCCTCATCCCCAGGGCCCCCTCATTCCCAGGACCCTCTCATTCCCAGACCCCCTCATCCCCAGGAACTCCTCATCCCCAGGACCCTCTCATTCCCAGACCCTCATCCCCAGGGCCCCCTTTACCTCCGCACTCACCCGGGCGGCCGCGGCGCGGAGCAGCGCTGCCAGGAGCGCCCAGCTCGGCCCCATCCCGGCACAGAGTGCGGGCCCTGCGGGACAGGACGGGGGGGGGAATGGAGGGGCGGGACGGATATCGGCCGGGCCGGGCCGGGCCGGGCCGGGCCGGGGAAGGCGGCTGCTCCCGGCTCTGCTACCGCCCCGGGGCTGCGTTACCTGTGAGCCCCAGGGCGGATCGTCAAGGGGAGGGAGCGGTGCTGAGCGCTGGGGGGCGGGCAGTTACTCTACGTAGTGCGGAGGAGACTGCCAGGGCGCGGAAAGGGGTCCCTGCGGTCCTGCTGAGAAGTTCCCTGTTGCAGCATTCTGGCACCGAACCCCCGCCCCTTGTGCCCGCACTGCCGGGATGGTGCAGAGCGACCTTGGCGTAAATTCGGATCTGTTCTGGGGAAGAACTCCAGGTGACTAATAGCTCCCTAAGTTTGGAACAGATCTCTTGCAAATACACTTTTTTTCTGAGACTGATCCATGTGCTGAAATTACCAACAATGTATTGACAGATCAGACAAGAGAAGTATGGCTGTGGCTTAAAATCCATGTAAACTTTAATTCGGGGATTACCATCGTCATTAAACTAACCAAGGATAACACATCGATAGCAGGCTGCAATGCAGATGATTCATCTAGAAAGCTGTCCCAGTAAAAAAGATTAACTTCTACACAGAGCAGAACCACACACTGAGCTCTCAGAAAGAGATCATCCCTTAACAATCCCAGCTAGGTAACATGGACATTCAGTTTGTGGATACACAAATTAATGTTCTCTAAAAGGAAACAAGTTCCTACATTTTTCTAGAATGAGGTGTGTGCACTGGAAAACAATTAATTATCCTGACAGGCAATGAGAAAAGGGTGACCAGTATTTGTTATATTTTTTTCTTCTTCCTTGCACTGCTGGTTGATATCGCTGCTTGGTGACGTGACCTTCCGTTGAACAATAACAAGAAGTAAAACCAAAAAATGTTAATTCTGTTTCCTTCTTTACTTCTCAGCTGCTGCTGACATGGTGCTACTGACAGCCAAACTAAATGTCAGTGTGAGCATGAGGAGCAGCTTCTCTTCTGAATGAAACAAAACAAGTACAAACACAGAAGCAAGCAGAAAGAATTCACTAAACATCTCTCTTGCAAGACTCAGGAGATGAACTAAAATATTCTGGGGCAGCAGCTGTTTTTAGAAAGCATGCAGTGTTCTGGACTTGCAGAGAAGAATGGAATTCAGGAAGTAAATACTGGAACTAACAACTACTTGATACTACATAGGTTTTTCAAATGTACCACACGTAGATTATCCACTGATGAAAGTCCAAGAGCAGATCTCATAATGTTGAGATTTTCCCACTTCATCTCTGGGACTGTGGTTCGAGAAAAGTAAGAATTTCTCTGGATTTCTTTCTTCAATTGCAAAATCTTGTTGACATACCTTCCCTTATATTG
This sequence comes from Florisuga fusca, assembly GCA_038090715.1. Taxonomy (NCBI): domain Eukaryota; kingdom Metazoa; phylum Chordata; class Aves; order Apodiformes; family Trochilidae; genus Florisuga; species Florisuga fusca. The sequence goes on from JAAWXA010000039.1 coordinate 5,035,182, forward strand.
TGAGGTTTAATAAATGGGAGGCAAAAAGTATAATTTTACCACTATTTAAAACCTTGGCCCACCCTTCTTCTTAAGTGCAGTGTGTGGTTCTGGCCTCCAGATGTCCAGAATAATGTACTGAAGTTAGAGAAGATGAAGAAAAGTCAATTAAAATAGGCGAGACAGTGGAGCATCTAACTTAGATAAGGAATATAAAAAATACCAGAACTCAGCCTGGAAGTTTAAGAAGATACAATCAGTCTTAAAGGAACTCAGTATAGCACAAAATTCTGTAATACAAGAACTAGTGGCACTTGATGAAATAAAGAGGTCAGTTTAAAAGTGGTAAAAGTACTTCTTTAGACAGTGAATGGTGTAACTATCTGTAATCTGTTGCTACAGGTGCTTATGGTGGCAGATTGTACCAGGAAATTTAAAAAAGAGAAAAAAAATCAATGATTTTGTGAATGAACACTGAAGGCGAGGACGAAGTCACATCCTTAACCCAATTGCAGCTGATCCTGCAGAACTGTGAGGAATGCAAACAGCAGCTATTAACCAGGCTCATGTGCTCTTCCTAAATAATATCTCTTACTCTGACTCTCAGAGACAAAATGTTGGGCACATACCGCTAGTCTGGCCCAAAAAGGTGGTTTTTATGACCTTATGTTCCTTTCGTGTGTTCCAAGACAAAATATGCTGAAGTTGCACACCTGTTTTTACAGCTTTCTGTCCAGGGTAAAACTACAAAGTCAGTAAATGTTTTTGTGGTTCCTTTTTTTTTGACTATTAAGGCACACTTTGTCATCTTGCTCATTTTCCATTGTCCTGTGCAAAAACATAATCAGCACTTTTACATTTACAGCTGTCAAACAAGCAGCATGAAAGATCAAGAAACAGCATAACACAAGCCAGTTGACCACAAAACAGATTTTTTTAAAAGAAAAGATGTGCACAGTGTCACCCTGATGATCATGAGCAATTCTAAACCAAGCAGATATTAACAAAGTGATAAGAAATAACTGCTGGGCCTGTTTCTCAGTCCTTCCTTTTTCTAGAAAACTAAGGTTTTTTTCTTCTTTTCCCTTTTTACAGACTCCACACTGGGCTAAACCCAAAGTTCATCCACACCCAAATGTTCAGACAGTGTGGCTTCCATCAGCAGAGGACATTTTATACACATACTGATGATTTGAAGTAGTCAAAAAACAGGACTCAGACTTCAACAATTAGAGAGCATGTTGTAAAGCACAATGGACTTCCTTTAGCTTTATTTGCCCTATGTTTTCTGAGTCTGTGATGCCTTTTAATCCTATTTCCTCAAGATAAGAAGTCCACAAACTTAAGAGTTCTGTTTGTGTTAGGGAAAATTGAAATTGTCATTACTTCTGGTCAAAAGTTGAAGCCTTACCAAAATTAACAGATGTTGCAAAATACATGACAAAATTAGAAGTACTGGTAATACTGCAATAGAAACAACATATGAAACATGACTGGGTCTCAAGCTGAACTTGGAATTTTGGCCAGAATGTTCATAGCTCTGAGAAACAATGAGACAGAGTTTTCAGTTCCTTCATACAGAGAAAGCAGGTTGTGAAACTTGAGTTAGAATCCACAGATCCTCTGAATTTTGTGGCTTTGGTTCAAATTTGTTTCCAGCACAATACTGGGAGAAAGAGGGAAAAAGAAACATTTGACATCAGCTATGAAGGCCAATGCTTTGAATGATCCTCTCATTTGTGTGATGAAATATGTCCTAGCACTCCTTGTTTGAATGTATTTCAGTGTTTCACATGAGTTATCAGATAATCTCAGGCACTATGGATTTACCTCCCTTATTACAGAGACTCAGGCTCAGTCTCACACTGGATGTTTCTGCAGCTTCACTCATCTTCCCAGTGGATTATCACTTTTCTGTGGCAGTGATAGGGTGATGAAATTCCTTCCCCTCCTCTTCCACAGGAATCATTACATCATTCCCTGGAAAAGACTCAGTTTCCTGCTCTGGATAGTGCACTGCCAGTTCCTCTTCTGTGTTTTCATGGCCTTCAACATTACTTTCACATCCTCGAGCAGCACAGTTTTTGCCACTAGACCCATCTGAAATTGGCCCCACAATAACAGTGTTGGCATTCATGATGCATATTGTTTCTGAGGAGGGAAAAAAATAGTGCAGAAAGTAGTTAATCATTGCTGACCCTGGAGATGCTTCCTTTTCATGCAAAATATTTACTTGGTCACAGTTTTGGTTTGTGTTTTTTTTATTCTCCCCTGTTCTATTTTTAATCAGAGGCCTGGAGATCAAGCCCATCACTGTGAAAACACAGAATTCACACACTGCAAGTTGTCTGTTTCATTATTCATTTAAAAGTGCTTTTAAATTTGGAATTGAAGCTCTGAACATACTAAGTGATAAGGAAGGCCTGCACATTTTACACTACACTTTCTGGTTTTGGGACTCTGAGCATTTTAGATCAAGCAGATGTAGTTCACACGTGATGAGGCCACTGCCTAGGACTGCAGGAAAAAGACAAATTAGAAAAGGCAGTAAGATAGTCACAAGACTCTGTTAGAAGAAGCAATTAATAGGGATCTGGACAAGATATGGAGAATCCAAGGAAACCACCAGAATGTCTCAGGCTTACTGTGTCTCTCTCAGGTAACAATTCTCCTTCTGTGAGTAAGCTTCCTTTATCTCCCCTACCCTGTGCCATGGTCAAAGATTTTATGGGAACATATGGGAGACACATTTCAAGCTATTACTGTGAAACCAAGGGAAGAAAATAATAGTTTGAGACATGTCAAGTACAACTGTCATTAAGTATTTCAGCATCATTTCCCAGCTGGCATATTCTGGATTTCAAATTTCCTCTGCAAATTGACATCTTCAGGAATGAAAAAGAGGAAGAAGAGAATTTTTATGCCAGGATCATGAGTGAATAAGGCAAACAGGAAAATAAGGAAGTGTTACATCCAAATGAATAGAAATAGCAGAATTTGTGTGTCAAAGGTCCTGGAGATTCAACTTCAATTTTCTTTAGAAGCTTTTGACACTTTGCAGCTTACTAACAATATCAGAATGACATTCTGTGCCCATGGCTGAAAAACTGAAAAGGCCAGAGGGGGAAAAAGAAAAAAAAAACAAGACTCACCAATTCGATTATTTGTGTGGTCTCTCACTCGAGAATCAATCAGGCAATCTGGAGCATTTCCACTGCTCTGTGTCACATCAGTCACACTCAGATCAGGACTACATGGTTTTTCTGTGCTGGAGACCAAGTTATTGTTGGTTTCCAAAGGGAGGGTTCTGTCAATTAACTCCTTCTCTTCTGGCCCACTGTCAGCAGTCAGCATCATCTGCCAATACAAGAGGAGAGCTGCAGAGGGGTGAATGTAAAAAAAACCACTGTGAAGATAGCAACAGGTCTACAGAATCCTTCTGTAGCAGTTAGAATAACATAATGTACATCCTAGCACCCTTATTACGGGCAGTAGAAAGTTCCAGAGTGTTTAACTGGCATAGGAACTGAAGTTTCTTTGAATGAGGTTCCTGCATCACTTAAGGCCATATTTAAAAATAGCAGAGGACATGGAAGAAGATGGAAGAAAAGTACAAATCCCACTTGTGTGACTGGAGCAGCAAGATAAAATGGGACTGACAAAGTTCTCCCAGAAGGTAGAAAAGGTGTGTTCATTCTGTGATTTTGAATATTGTGCCACAGAATGCAACATGAATGGCATAAGACCAAGCCAAATAGTCCCTTCACAAGCAAGGCTGGTGGCATCACATTAGTGAACACATTAAACACAGCCCAAGACATGAAAGTAGCAAATCCCACTACATCACAGCACTGCACCTAGGGGATCATGCGTGGGAAAGTCCAAACAAAAGGGCAGGATATTTAAAAATATTGTAATTTACATTGGAGTGGAAAAGTGATCTGTTTTGGAATATTGTTCACACTTACTGGACATTTTTTCACTGGATCAAAACCTGAAATGGAAAGGGGAAAACCTATCAGAAGAAAATTCACAGCAATCACCAGGATGTTAATATTATTCAGAAACATCACCTAGCCATGTCCTAAGCTGTGTCACCCTGACATGCTGCCACCTTGCTTTTCAATGCATCACCTATATAATGCTGCACAGTAACATTGTCTATCGTGTGTATGCAAGTAAAGAAGAAAAAGTTAAGTTTCGAGATAAATAGCTGCCCACAAGAGGTGTTAAATGGTGTTCCTGGGTAAATGAGTAGAAAAAGCTCTGATGTGTGGTGATGAGCATCTAACATTCAAATGGAAGTGTTGAGAAGGTATTTAGGCAAAATGTGTGTACTCCAGGGGATCTGTACAGGTTGCCATGGCTAACACCGGCTTTTTTTGGAACTCATCTCCCTCGTGTGAGTGCCCAGAAATTAACTGGGCTTTCGCTGTCCCAGCAAAGCCTCCCAGCAGTGACACATCTCACGTGCTGTGGGACCCAAGTGCCATCTAGTGGCTTGTCACACCCAGAGCGTCACCTGCCCGGGCAGCAGAGGTACAGTACACTTCACGTGAAAAAGTTCCATGTTTTAAATTAAAATTCCATAAAATAAAGTTAAACGGCCCACTTATTCTTTAGACGTCAGGATTACAATTCCTGCTCCATCAGTCACTCACCTTAAGTCTGAGCCAGATTTGTGTGAAATGATGGAATGCAGATGTGCTGATGAAAGAAACCATTCGCTGAGAAAAACTCATCACGGAGCACACAGGCTCTAACAGCTTTACCACACCTACAGGTCTACAACCAAGCTACAGTGTGCACACCCTGCTTCTACAAAAGAGGGAATGTTGTTCTGCAGGCACACTCCACATCTAGCTCCAGGCAAAGCTACAGAGAGTCAGAATCAGTAAAAATCACTGCTCCTCTCAATGAGCCCAAAGTTCAATCCGATCCCAGGAACCAAAGAGTACTCACAAAACACTTCAGGTACCATTAGTATTAATGTCTATGCTGAGAGAAGAAACCACTGCTTACCCTTTCACCCCCCAGCTTCTAATATCTCCCTCCATCAACTCACAGGGGATTCAACATTTCTGGCACACTGTCCATGCTGCATGAAGAGTTTGCCTGGAGCCCTTATCAGGCCCAGCTCCACCAGGCAGCATTAAACCTTCTCTTCCCCAGTGTAGTTCACAAAATTTAAATTCCCATTTGGCAGACACCCAGAGATCCAACAGCCTGTTCTGTACTACAGTTTCAAAAACTCACAGTTCTCTTTGAGGGTGAGGACTTGCTTCTGGCAAACCTTCAGTTTCCAAAATAACAGCATGGCCACGAGTAACACTGTCACAGTGAGGAGCACTCCCCAGAGAACTTGACCTGGAGCACAGAAAGGGAATACAGGAAAGGCTAAGAAAAGGCAGAGGAGGAGCTATCTGTAGATCTGTATGTTTGCCATACATATATAGAGCCACAGATAACAGTTCCTAAGTTGTAGGGGACTTTCAGGAAGCTCCCACATACAAATTGCATCTACCAAAGACATAGATCCAAATAAAACATGCTGCAGAGAGTAAATGCTTTATCTTTGTTACCTCCCCTTGTCATCTCCTCCTTGGCTGAGGTAGGAAAAGTGCCAGCCAGAGCTTTCTCCTCAGGAGTTGAACTGGAGTTTTCAGTTGTTGTGGCACTTAAAAGGGTACTAGAGATGGTCACCAGGTTCACCTCAAGCCTCCTTAGGTCAGAGTTACTCATTTCATTGCTGAACCTCATGGAAAAAGTGCTTGGAGTGAGGTAGGTGGGCAATGGGTCCAGGCAAACCTGATCGTGTGTGGCATTTCCTTTGCTTAGTGGTACTTTGTTTAAGGCAGCACAGCTGGGGAATCAAAGAGAACAGTGAATCAGTGCTGGAGGAAACTGCCAGGGTACAAGATAAAAAGTATTTTCCCTGAGACAAACATCTCTTTGGTCATTTTTGTACCACCTGCATTTATTACCTTCAGTGAAAAAGTTGTTAACCTTCTTCTCACCCCTATGGCATTAATTCTTGACCTGGATGGAAACCTGATACTCACACACGTATAATTCCACTGCACTCACTAAACTAGAAGTGAGAGAAGAGGGATTCCTTCCTTCCTCAATCACAGAGCTGTGCAACAGGTATAAAGAGGCCTTCTAAACTCTGCACATAGGCCCAAAGCTATCCCATTGCCTTCAAGATAAATCTGTATACTTTGTACCAAAAGTGTCAGGTGCCCCTTTTCCTCCTCGGTTATTAAACCAATCACTTTAAAGAACTATGGACTTACTTTGTGTGGGGCTTGCAGATCTCAGTGCTGGAGTTTTGATCAGAGAAAGTCCCATCAGGGCACTTTTCACAAGTAACATCAGTTGTTGAGGTCCCTAAATTAAAATGGTGACTGTGGACCAACCAACTAAAAGGCAGCAGGTAGGTCCTGGCCAAGGTGCAGATGGGGGGAGGTAGGCTAGGAAGGAGCAATCCTACCTCTGACTTTGACCCCAAAACCAGGCTGGCAAAGAGTGTGGTGCTGGCATCTCATGCAGGTGTGCTTGGCAGAGGTCTGACAGAACAGACCTGGGCGGCACTCACAGACACGGCTGGAATTCAGCGAGCAGGGGCTCTTCTCCACAAGGTCAAACTCTGGGGGGAAGAAACAGAGATGGCAGCAAAGGCTCATCCTGCAAGGAAAAAGCAAAGCAGGGGCTGAAGCTGAGCAACAGCAGTTGAGAGGCTCAGGAAGCAGAGCAGGCTGCTGGCACTCCTTGTGAGAGCAACTTCAGTCATGGGTAATTGTAGGAGCCTGTAGGCAATGGATGTGATGCAAGACAGAAAGCAAAAATCAGATTTGGATAGCTTGGGATGAGAGAATTTTTAGGTAGTCCCAGGTCACACAGAAGGTGATACTAATAAGTACAAGGGGATATTAGTAACTTCTAATAACTACTGCTTGTAATGCAAGGTAGAAAGCAAAAATCAGGTTTGGATAGCTTTGGATTGAGAGAATTTTTAGGTAGTCCCAGGTCACACAGAAAGTGATACTAACAACTACAAGGCAGCATTGTTCTCTCCAAATCAGTAACCAAAAATGGATAATTTTGCTGCTGAAAATTCTGAATGAATAAAATATAAAGAAAGTGCTAATATATAGAGAGAACATAGCTGCAAGGTATGTGTGAGGGAAAACAAACCTTTTGTGCATGACACACAAGCGTCACAGTGTGGCTTTGGGGAGGATGTATTCACATATTCTTCAGGTCCACATCTCATGCAGTCTCTATCTGGGTCTCTTGGACATGCTTTATTTTTAACATAGCCTGAAGAAAGAAGAACAGAATACATAGGTTAGCTGTTGAGAATCAAAGGAGACAATAATCCTGCTCATTTACCTGTTAGACACACTCCCACAGTATTCTACTGCCTTTGCTTTTACTGTGGTCAGCCATGACTTTGAGGCTTTGCCAGGAGGTGGAAATAATAATAATAGAGGGTAAGGAAGAGTAGCAGTTGCAGAAGCAAACACAAAGCTAAAGCAGCAATATAAAGGTAGGCAAAGCTGAATGCTCACAGGTGAAAAGCAGGAGAGAAAGGAATCCCAGCTGCAGCATCACCCAGTCACAAAGAGGAAGGGGGAACCTGGCAGGGAAATAACTCCCCTACTACACATTTTGGCAAGCATGGTGTAGGAGTGCAGCTAACCCCCGCTGTGCTATTTATTTGTGGCCCATGAAATATCACCACACTGAACCCCCACCTCCTCAAAACTTCTTGTCTGAGCCCATCCAGGTGGGGGCTGCTCTCTGAATGTCAGTGTTCAAGCTGCACACACCTGTAGGTCTTTTTCCCCTTCCTCCCACAACAACTCAAAAGCTTTAACTTCAGTTATCTGAGATTTCCTGCACAGGAGTCTCTCCCCTGGGGAATGTGTGCCCCAGATGCAGGAGCTTTGAAGCTTTCCTAACAGGATCTTCAGGTGCTGTTATCTATCTGTGCTCATAGCTCAATGACCAGATAAAAGAGCAGTAGGGATACCAGCTGCAATCACCTGTACAGAAAAATGTACTGAAAGGAAGGAGAAGTGGTTTAGGTGGTATTCTTTTGTGAGTTTCTGCATTTATCACTCCAAGGATTTGCTGCTTACTGTGGGTGGGAAATGGGGTGTTGAGTACTGCAGCACTGTGTTGTGGAGATTAATATCTGGCTTAGAGACTAAACAAACAAAACCCCAAAATCCAACCAAACAAAAAAGGTAAAAAAACAAGAACAGAATACACAGAAGTGAAGTGGAATACTGACTTCTGCATGACATGAGCTGTTCTAGCATATATCAGGATTTCCCATGAAAGTCTCTGTTTCTCCTCCTGGCAGAAGGGAAATACTTGGTTGAGTGACGATGGAAAATATTTTTCTGGTATGCCAGGTATGAAGTCTCCTTTTACCTGAACAGGAATTAAGTACCTGACATGTGGCAACTGTAGTAATTGATTAAAATTACCCTTTGAGGTTTGGTTTGAAGTGTATCTTGAAACTGAACTTGAAATGAACTTCAAAACAGAGGATGGATTGCAGCTCACATTGCAAGTTGTACATCTGTGGGCTGGAACACCCAGGAAAATAAAGCCAGGTTGCACCAAAAATCTGAGATGCTCCACTTTGCTTCCATGGAATTTTAGAAAAGCTTCTCTTTCTCTGCAGGGAGCAGTTGAGTTAGTGGCAGATATGAACAGGTTATTGTTTTAAGGAGTAGTAGAAGATTAAAATAAAAAAGGATTCTTTTGAGTTTATATTGTGAAAGGCCTGGAGGATGTGGAGAGGTGTCCAAGACTGACATGAGGATGTGGCAACAAAAGGAGCTGCAAGAATAAACAGAGGTGAAATGATTGAGACTGGTGGCTCATTACAGCCAGAGGTAAATCAAACCTCTGCTCTTCACAAGGCTTTGCTATGACACTTGTCAGCATGGGAGCTTTTCTTGGGACTGGATCAGAGTCAGATCCCCACCTCTTTTCTTCTTTTATGAGACCAATTTTTTCATCCCTTGGTCTTGTTTACTTATACAACTTCTGAACAATTCTAGTGGTGTGGCCAGCAGTACAGGATGTCCCAGTGGGAACTGGGCTGTCACTGCCTGAAAATGAGAGCAACCGAGCACAAAACCTCTATTATTAGAGCATGTATAAATGTCAAAAATTTCCCTTTAAAAAAAGGGGAAAAAAGAAAACTATATAATTTCGTAACAGATTGATGATGGTGAAGTACCACAAAATGCCCCTTCCTCTGGGGGGTTTTTTCGCCATTAGGGGGAGTTTCAGACATTTCCCAGACTCTTGTCTGACTGAGGTGTTTCCTGCTTCTGAGTTCGTGAGCCTCTGAGTCACAACCCACTTTTGGCAAAGCCACTGCCAAGAGGCTCTTACCTTTCTCATGTGAGACACTTTGTAAACTGTTTTGACCATAAGGATAGTGACAGAATTCCCATGCCTTCATTTTATATTTTTGTGTCAGATCAGAAACTTGTTTAGCCTAATTTCATTGTGCTATTTGACACCCTGAGATGAATTCTGAGACCTGCCAACTTCTGGTTACTTCAGAATGTCAAGTCAACCACCACAAAACACACAAAAAATCCTAGCAACTGACCTTGTTTGCAAATTACAGATTGTTTGCATGCACAGCAGTGCAGAACAAATTCGCATCTGGATCCACACCAGGTAGTTCAATTCATGAAGCTGCACTTTTCTTCAGGCTCCATGTTAATTGGACTGAATTATAAATACACTGACCTGAGGGACACTGGTAACAGCAGGTTTGGGAAGTTTCATCATAGAACCAATTCTCAAGCACACCACAGGAACGAGGTGAGGTTAATGATGCCTAGAAATTGAAACAGAGAAAAGACACAATTACAAAACAGTTCTATATTAGAACAAAACTTGGTGTCTGTCTCACGTAATGGTAGTTACAGGCAGCAAGGAGAAGCCTACAGCTTTTTTCAATTTCAAATATCCCCAAAGCAACTAAATTACTGTTGCCCACAGCCCGAAAAAAAGATTGCAATATTCAGTGTAGGTATCTCAGCTCAGCAGGCTTTTTCCTCTCAAAGTCATTTACACACAGGAATGGGATACTGTAGCCTGAACTGTGGACCAAGCATTTCAGGTGCTCAGAAACCAACTCCTTGTTTCATGCAATAAAAAGGGTAGAGGCATTGCCCTACAAAAATGGTTTTCAGCCAGTGCTGCTCCAAACACCCTTTGAAACTTAGCTGCAGGATCACTAAGAATTCTGAGAATGTTTGTCTCTTTGTCTGCAGCTCCTCTAGAAATCTCATAGCAGTTAGCAAATAAATTTAAAAAAAGGCTAAAAATCACCCTCTATAAATGATGCCATGTTAATTTGAAAAAAATGTATTTTAAAATATTAATAATAAAAAAATAGGGCCAATAAATGCTCTGGGAAACTGCAGTCTTACAAGATTTCTGATGAGAAAATCTGATTTTTAAATTTGGCTTCTCCCTTAATAATCCCCTAAAATTGTTGTTATCTGAATTTCATTTTCAGTATTTGCTAGAAGGTAAAAATGTCCATTTTCTGTAAAACCTCCATCAGCAAACTCCCCAGAGATTTTCCCACACGATAGTAGTAGAGCAGTTAAGACCTACATCTCACTTTCTGCAGCAGAATTTCCCATTGCCCTTAGAAATAATACCTCCTGTCTCCTACTGCCTCTGTAGGCAATGCAGACTCTTGCTACCCAACTCATTTCACAGCTCTATTCTCCTGTTTAATATTTTGTGCTTGTCACGGCAGGACCAGAAAGCACAGAAGTTATTTAACTTGCCCCGGGTTACATCAGAAAACAGGAACTTTCAGTCAAGGAGGATATTAAATTTTGAAAACATATTGAAACCCTTAAATTTCCTGGAGCTCCAGCAATAGACTGGGAAACCCTGCCTGACATTTCTGCACCAACTCCGGGTCACACACCCACCCTACCAAACACTTTCTGTAGCTCAGTGTTGAGAGGAGCCAGGAGGTGTCTGCTTGCTCAGCCTGACTGAAACTGAGTTTGCAAAAGTGCACCCTGGGTTTTTCTTTTCTGAGGAGGAGGATCTAGATCATAGGAAAATCTAGTGGAATCTCCAGGTACCTGTGTGGAGAAGCCCCCTGGGCTGGGCAGGCAGAACAAGAGGAAATGACAGCAGAGCAGTAGCAAGCCAAAGGATTATTTAGGGGTCACTTCAATGAATGAAATAGTTTTGGAGAGAAAGTTTAAGAAACAAGAGCATCCCGGTTGTAGCTAAGCCATGCTGGGTTAGGTTCTCTGGAAGAGATCTTCTCTTCCTGCCCCTCCTGGCACCCAGATCTGGCTGCAGCTGATGTTGAATTTTAAATCAGGGTGGGCAGAAAATTCTTGAGTGTTTTCTGCAGCACATAAGCTTACATCTTATTTGTCACCTTTGTTAAGGAATAGGTCTATATGGAAGTGTGAGGGAAGGGCTGCTTTTTCAAGTTACCTTGTATAAAATGCTGAAGTGAGGAGTTCAGGATTAGTTTCTGCTCTTAGTTACAGCAATGCAGATTCTGATCAGAAATTGACCTGGTGCTTGTGCTATGATGAATTACTGCATGAACTATGCATAAATACTACACAAATTATGAAAATATACCTAAGAGAATACTCAGCCTTTTTTTTTTCCCTTCCCACAAGAGGGCAGCCAGGTACTACAGCCAGCTCCATGCTACACATCCACAAACACTTCCAAGTTTTGCTTTCAAGTATCTCATAAAGGGCACAGCTCTGTCACAGGGGGGTGATACCAATTGGTTCCTAAAAATAAAGAATATGCCTTGAAGAAATAGCAGAGATGAAGGACCAAGGTCTCCAAATGTTTTAAATCTTCCACAGAACAATGGTGCCAACTGATTTTCTGCAGAGGTTTGTTCAGGCTGCTTTTGGGAAAAGGGTGAAGGAAACTCATACAAGGATAATGTAAGTTTCATTTTTCTAAGTGTAATGAATATCAGGGTAATAAATTAACTAAAAGAGAATATAACCAGCCAAAGATATGGAGTGAAAAGGGAACAGAAATGTGAATTATTTGTGGGTAGCAATAGGCCTCAACTGAGGTAATTCACCCACTCACTGTGAAAATGCGAATTACCTCAGTTTTACTACCTGTAACTGCTGTTTCCACTTGTAAAATATCACCTCTGATATCTCATCTACTCTTGAGGAAATTAGGGTAGGTAGGCAATAAGATAATCAATTAGATAAGCAATAAAATATTGCCTTGCTTGATGTTTTATTTGGATGAAGTCAGGATTTCTACTTAGGATGAGATTGCTGGAAATACCTCAAGGAATTCTAGATCACAAATTTTCCAGACTCACTCCTTTCAAAACTCAGAGCTTTGGAAGAGATGCTGTGTGCATTTTCTTGATCTGACCATCATCTGAGACCTCTGTGTACAACGAACCTCAAGTGATAAGACTGAAGTGTCTGTTTGTTTTCTCCTTTTTAACAGCAGAAGTCTAGACATCAGCCATCAAATCCATTGAAATTTGGAGGGACTGCAAAGTCACAAATGCCTATTTATCCTGCAGTTCCTGGGTAGAATGATGACTGGGTGCTGAAGTTACAAAATATTTAAATGTGGTTTAAGCAGCGAAAACCGCTTCAGGGGCTTGGCCAAAAGAAACATTGGATTTCCACAGAATTATGGAAACAACATATGGTGTGTAACTTCTCAGAAATTAAGGATGTTGAAGGGACATGTCTATTTGCAAAAGCAATTCACCATTTCTATGGAGTGATATGCCTGCAGCTGGGGGAAAAAAAAAAAAAAAAAAAAAAAAAAAGGATTTCTGATCCTCACCTGTAAATACAAAAGTAACTTGGTGGAACTGTTGTTGAGTAGTCCAGTACTCAGCTTAGACCTCCAGGCTCAACCCTGAATAAGAAGCCCAAAGTAACATGAAGTGAGGCCACCACAAGGCTGGGGGCAGGAAACAGCTCTGTAGCTTCATTTTCAAGGTTGGTGATTCCATCCTAGTTCTGTCATTGCCCAATACACTTTCCATCAACAGTTCTGGGTATTTTTGTGGTGGCGGCACCAGGGAACACCAGACAGGGCACAAAGGACCCTCCAGTCCCACTGGGTTAGGACTCCTCAAGTTTTTGCTTCCTTTTACCAGATCTTGTCCAAACTGTCACCAATGGTGCTGTAAACATTTCTTATTCTGCCAACATTTGCAGTTCAGTTGCTAAGGGGAGGACAACTGCTACCAGGACAGGACACTCTGCTACAGAAAACTTCCAGTTTATGTTCTCTCTAAACCCAAAAGCATCCTTCCACTCCAACATGTGGGTAAGAAGTTTGCTCAGGGGGGGGAAGTTTTGAGTTTGTAACTAAAAGAGGCAGGGGAGAAGTTGCCTTCTTCTAGCACTGTGGCTGCAAAGGAATCTGGTGACAGCACAGAATGATTCAATTTAGATATGGGAAATTCTGAGCGAAAAATTCCCATTTACAGCAGCAGCAGTGATCTCCCCAGAACAGATACCAACACTTGGAGCTCCACAGACCTGCTCTGAGCTGGGCCACCAACAGCTGCAGTTCTGTTTATTAACATGTACTATTAAAAAAACCTTTAAAATTCAAGTAAGATCACACAAGTGCTGGTAGGTAGGGGTGAGGAATCCAGCTATGGGGGCAGTCTTTGTTCTTCCCTCTGATTCTGAAGCAGGTCTGTGCTAAGAATGGGTTAGCAAAGTGGGAATATGTGCTATTCCAGCTCTGCTAATCCTTGGCTCTTTGCTATCCAAGCCCACTTCCTCTCTCTTGCCTGCAGCCACAGCATCCTTCCCTCCTAGTTACTTCAGTAATTGGGTTTCCAGAGGATGAATGAGTTCTAGGAGTTCATTTGACAGAGAAATCTCTGCTTTCTGAATTTGTGAAGTTGGTTTTCAGGGGATTACTGCTCTGAAACAGTTGAGTGCTTTGAAACTCTCTGGCCAGGGATCCCTTGGCTCTGTGCTTTCATTGCCCTATCAGACCAACCATTTTTGTCTCTTTCTAAAACTTAGCAGACCAAGGCTCAGTTAAATAAAGCAAACATATCTGATACAAAGCATTTGGGTTTTGCAGTGCTTGTTTTGAGATCTCGTTTCAGAAGAAAGGCCTATTGTACTTCTTTCCTTATATCTACACAAATGTTTGCTATTCCAAATTAAATAATGGTGATTGAAAAGATGGTGCTGAAGCCAGTGGGCTACTCCTCAATTCAGTCAGGACAAGGTTTGACTCATTTATTTATGGTCTTTTGAGCTCACAGAGAAAAAGTGATGGTGAGGCAGAGTAAGAAATCAGCTTGATACAACTGAGCTGTAAGTCAGGAAGAAAGCACATTACGGTAAAAAAAAAAATTTCTGCCAGCATTGGCTATTCTAGAACTGACTAATGCTGCAGCAAAATGGTAGACTCTCTTTCAAGCTTCTAACCAAATTCTGAGTACACAAGAAGCTGATAATTTAAGACTTCAACTAGTCAAGCTTCATCTTCGTGGTAGTAAAAACTTCATTAATAAGTGTGAGTTAACTGAGTACTAAAAAATCCAAACTGTGGACTCAGGTGGAATATTGTTTAAAATATGACAAATAAGCTCTGACCTGCTCACACTAAACAGCACCACATGTATTCCAGTAGCAGCAAACACAAATATTGCTGTGACAGAGGCAATGAAGACAGTGACAAGCCAGTTGCTCATCCCAGCAAGATCTACATATTTGTTCCAGGTAGACTCACTGCAACATCATCAGCTAAATGTCATTAATGAGCCTCAGAAATGAAATTTTCTCACTGCCCTTTCTGTTTTGGGGAACAAAATAGCAAAAGGACTATCAAATAGTAAAAGTACCATCTTTCTTCTATTGCCTTTCTCCCAGGTTTTGCATTCAGCAGACCAGAGAAGCTCATCTGAATGCCCTAAGTATTCCAAGAGGGACTACAGACAGCAGTCCTATCTAACAGGGATCCTTCTGTGCCTCAGTTAGGAGACACTGGCAGGACAGACAACCAGGGTAAAGCAGAGCAAACTTGCATGGTGGGAGGGGAAACTACAGCTAAAGGCACAAAGGCAAACTCCTACTCTTAGCAAGAGAGTCAGAAGCATCCTTTTCAAGTGCCTATGAAGTGGATGCAAGACTTGGCTATTTTCAGAGATCTAATAAGTCAGTTTCTTATTAAAAATCTGCAAGTGATGGGGATATCCTTCATCTACATTGTACTGACAGGTGTCTTAGGCTATTTCCACTATGCTTGTATTTGCACTGCAAGGGATCCAGCAGTCTGCAGTTACTTGCCTACCTGACCTTACCCGTGCAAAGAGCCTCTGCAAAATGACCTTTTTAATTTTTTTTTCTTTTTCTTACGTGTGTATGTGTGCACTTAGGTGTCAGCCAGGGAAATTACCTGGATTTATGCCAGGTGCTGAGTGGTGGTTGCCACGTGATCCATGAGGGAGGAGGGGGTAAGTGATGGGAGCCTGGGGAAGCAAAGCCACAAGAGATGATAAAATCTGAGCAGGGAGCTTCCATCTCTGCAAGGCATCAGCTGAGTGCAACCCCTGGGCTGTGTCTATTTTAAGTCAATTTAATGCAGAAATTATAGCCTGCTCGTGAGGAAGTCAGTATCAGAGGGGTGGGTGGTTGTAAAGAGGAAGGTATTTTATTGGTTTGTTTGCCTTTACACCTTTCAGTGTGCCAGCCCTGACTCTAGTCAGCAGAGTGAGCAGAAGCCTCCCAAACCAAGCTCTGCAGGGACTGTGCCTCTCACAGAACACCTGGCCAGCCAGGCAGAAAAAAAAAATGCAGCTCACCCAAGCAAAAGAGTTCACACCCCTATCAAATCTTTTTCTCTTTCCCTAGCTGTGATGCACCTGGGGGTGCAGTAACACAAGCAATTTCAGCAAAAAAAAAGGCAGATTATAGCTTGTATCCCCTGCTCCTGCCTGCAAAGTTCCCAGAGAGGACAAACTCTCCTGGCTGCACTGCTTTCTACCTTTATCCCCTGACAGCTCTGCTTCCAACCTTTATCCCCTGACAGCTCTGCTTCCAACCTTTATCACCCCATGGTGCACATTATCTGTTGCTGTGGGTGCCCACCACCCGACACCCATGGGCAGAAGAGCCCTGCAGCTCAGGGTGCCCCAGACCTCAGAATTTCCTGCACCCTGAGAGGATGCAGGATCCTGGTGCAACCCTGCCTTACCTGAGGGGCTGTCTGGGTATCCTGGAGAAGCAGCAGGAGCCATAATCCTAATGCCAGACTGTGGAGAGCCATCTGCAGAGGTGTCAAATCTCCACAGCTCTCAGCATCCCATCTTAGACACCAGGTTGCTCCTTGTGGAAGCTGAGACCCTCCCAGGTTCCAGCCCAGTCTTCCTCTGTGTATCACTCAGTTGAGAGTCATTCAGCTGTTCAAGACAAGCAGAAGACAGGCTTTGAAACCCAAGCAAGCTGAGAAAACAATTAAGAAGGAAGGGGGGGGGGCTGCCAAAAAAAGAAAAAAAGGGTAAAAAAAGAAGACAGCAAAAACCCCGTCAATCCCTTGCCCTGGAGCTGTTCAGATTTCTGTGAGCTGGTTCTGTGCATCAAGGTTGTCACCCCAGGCACACAGATGGCTCTGCAGAAACACAGGGTCCTGATTCATCTGGGCTGTCCTCAGAGAGCACTTCACAACCCCAAAGCCTGGGCCAGGCAGGAGTCCAAGCCCTGCCCCGTCCATCCGCCAGACTCAGGAGCTGCAACAAAGCCCCAAGAAAGTTACCAGTAAGAAACAGCCACTTTTCAGTACAGTCATTTTACTCCTGTACAGATGAGTGTGTGAAAGCTCACAGCCAGCCAGAGGTTCAGGCTTTACACACTGCCCTTTAAACACCAACATACCACAGAGCTTTCTCTTGAGAATCCTTCTCTTTCCTCCAATCCCATTTGAAATCAATTGCTATTACTGACTTGGACTGCTACTTGTCATCTCACTCACTATCTTTTCTTTCTCTGGATAACATTTTTTTTGGCTCTAGTGCCTGGGAGGACTTCAGTTGGTTTAAGGTGTCATGAAACTTTCTTACCTGCCCTCAGATTTTTATCAAAAGTAAATGTTAGCCAATGAAGAACGGGCAGACTGCCTTGAAACCCTCTTTGAGGTGCACAGGGAAGTATGAGAATTTGAATCCTCACACCCATGGGTTTTTAGTGTCTCACCCTTATCAGCAAAATGAAAAAGGAAACCAGAAAAAGATGAGAAAAGATTGAAAGCCAGATAACTGACTATTTCATTAAAGATCCACAGCTCCCTCACTGCCAGCACAACAGGGAACCAAAGCTTGAGAGCATTCCACAGCAACCCTGGAGTGATGTAAATATCTTCTTCTTTAACTCACAGCTGTAATTCTTTCTAAATAGGAATTTAAATATAATTTAAATTTAAATAGAATAACTGCCTCTACTTACTTCTCAAGAATGTTACCTTTTAAAAGCAGACATTTTCAGAACAGTGCACTCTGGGTATCTAACACATAAATCTAATCTCCTTTTTTTTTTTACTGTCAAGTTATTTCTCAATTTCTTGGCTCTCTTACCAGAAAAGCCGATTGTGGTAGGTATGTCTAGAGACAACTAAATATTTGAAGTATTAAAGTACTACTGTTTTGTTTTTCCTGGTTAAATACTGGGCTAGAAAAAGTCCTTATCTTGTGTAATAAAATGCCATAAAAGGCAATTCTCCCGATTTATGAATGTGGTTTCAAGTGACAAAGTAGTCAGGTTGGTGTTTTTTGGTGGCTTTTTTTTTTCTTCTTTTTTTTTTTTTGGTTGGTTGGTTGGGTTTTGGTTTTGTTTTGTTTTGTTTTTCTGATCAGCTCCTATCAGAGCTTGGAAAAGCCTGGAAAGTTTTAGCTTCTAGAAGTTACACTGCTGAGGTCAATATAACTGATACAAAACCAATGTATCCAGGTACAAAAATATGTGTGTGAAAGACTTTTCCAGGACTGGCAACAGGAAGAGTTTTCTAGCCTGTTTTCCAGAAAAAGACTAAAATGAACATAGTAAGTATTCTGTATGTACACATTTATCAGTTCTTAGGTAATCAATGGTACCAATAATTTCTTTAAGCCCTTGCATAACTTCAATCAAATTTGGCTGAGGATGCAATGTCATTAAGTTTTACAAAATGTCATGGAAGGTGATGACTTGGATAAAGAGGAAAGATTCTAGTAACATCCTCCCTGAGAGAAAGGCTGGGGTGGGAGGTCAGTGCTCCTCAGAGATTTCATCTTGCACATCCAAAGGGAAACCAAGCTTCCCAGCTGCCATCATTCCTAGAACTTCTTAAATTCATTCTTGATTGAATTTTACAAAGAGGGGAAGTGGGAAGTGCCTATTGTTGCTGCTGGCTTTCTGGGAAGTCTGGCCCATCACACACAATGCTATTCCAAGTCTGTAATAAAACCAACAGCAATAAGGAAAGTGAGGAGGTCGTGGTTAATAGTGCTCCAACCCGCATGCACTTTTAACTGGATGCATTAATTCTGGTCTTTGGGTGTTTTGATTTCACAGACAGTGAAAGGGGCTTTCCAAAAGAAGCGCTAGCAGTGACTGGAAGAAGCACCTCTGTTGTATAACACACCCACAGGACATCTAAATGTTGTAAATACTTCCTAGAAAATTATCTTCTCTTTTAGTGTGGCTCCTTGTGTTTTTTAACAGTTATATGTTTAGTTAATATGTATGTAGCAGTATTGGTGAGGAAAAAAAATACACTGAGAGAAGTATCATCTCTAAATATCTGTCAGACCGATAAACAATACCACTGAATTTAAAAAGACCACATCTTAAAATGACCTTGGCTAAAATCTGTATTTCAGTGTCTGACAGTGCTGCTCTTTGGAGCATGGCTGTCACGGTTTGACACTGGCCCGGCAATTAAACCGAAAAACAGATTTTTATATTAATCCCCTCTCCTCCCTGATAAGGAAAGGAGAGAGAATAAGAGAAAGAGGCTTATGGGTTGGAAACTAAACTACACAACTTTAATGAAACAGGAATGATAAATAGGAAAAATTACTAAATATATACAAATATACAAATATACAGTAAAAGATTGATCCCACGTTCCTCCCCCCTTTCCCCAATAACTCTCACGTCACCACCAAGGCTGCAGGGCAGCCCTGGGAAAGTCCAGGCTGGACTCTGGGGTCAGGAGCAGTCGGGAGCTGGAGGCAGGAACACACAGATTCAGGCTGGGATGGATCAGGATCACAGGCAGTCGAACGGACGGAATCCTCCCAGGATGCCGAAGCACACAGGGAAAGCCGGTGAAGGGAGGCAGGACGAGAAGCAGGAAGGGAAAGAAAGGGAAAAGGAAGGGAAAAGGTGTCGACCCTCGTGATCCCTCAAATTTATACTGAGTATGACGTGTATGGGATGGAATACTCTGTTTGGTCAGTTCTGGCATCTATCTTGTCTCGGGCCTCCCAAAGGAGGGTTCAGGTGGGACCTCTTTACTCCTTCTGCAGGGTAAAATGTTTTCCTCAGAGCAGAAGAGTGTCCTTGGGTCTGCATACCAATTTCTAGCAGTAACTATAAACATCCAGTGTTATCAGTCCTAGAAGCAGACACTCTCTGAGAAACTTCTGTTAATTTCAGCAAGTGCAACTACTTACAAGAAACTTAGCTGAAAGCAGAAGTACAAACCAGAAAATCACCTTATCCTGGCTCAAACCAGGACAATGGCACACTAAACTTTTGCTACTTGGCTAAATGAAACAACACTAAACCCTAGAACTTCCCCAGGAATCTCAGTAGTGCCAAAGCCAGTGCTCATTGGGATACATCCAACATACTCAGCAGGGTACAACTAAAGGGTCAGATTCTAAAAAATAAAAAAAGAAAAATGAAAGCATTGACTGTAATTAAAAAAACTCTCTTGCCTAAGGGGAGGCCAAGTAGTGCTTCATTCAACAAGAATGAAGTAATTCTTAACACCTCTCTTTATCTGTTTGTGCATTTTATCAGTGGACATCTCTTTTCCCAGGAATCCTGGCGAGTGACTGTGTGGTAACAGCACACAGTGAGAATATTCAGGAATTCCACTCTGATCCTGGTACTTATTTTCTGGCACATACGTGTCACTTTTTCTTAGTATCAAGTATTTGTCAATCCACTTAGTTATGTCCCATTAATCAAACCACTGTTAAATCCAATGAATGTGTTCTTGATAACAATCTGCAGAGCTACACAGGATTAGCAATTTTCCTTGGTGTGTTTGTCCACTGTGATCAGCAAGGAAGATGGTAGGGAGCTCTTGTTGCAGACTTGGTGAAACACAGCAGTGGCTTAAAAACAAGATTTCCCAGCAGGAAACAAAAATGGTTATAATGAGCTGGGACCATAATAAAATCCCAATACACAGGGGAAATCCCAAGTCATTTCAGTAGCTGTACTTTCAGAAGATGCACATTCTCACAGGGTGTTTCTGTTCTCTAGTAAAATAATACAAAAATAAATCAGCTTCCCTGCTTAATATAAAGTTTCATGCATATGCAAAAGAGTATCCTAAAAATAAAAGAACAGCCAACTTCGGGGTTGTTTGCAAATCAGGACTTTTTTCTCAAACAGCTGTGCTCTTGATGAACACAAAATTTCTTGGCCACAGCCAACGGAAGGAGCTGCATCCTGCTCTGTTCTCAAGCAGTGAGAAGGTAACTTTTTAAATTACAGAACATAACACCACAAGGTACTTAAAGGAAACAACTAATTCCTGGTTTTGGGAAGCTCAGAAATGCTGTCAGCAGTATTTGTTTTTACTTACTCTGAGCCACACCATAGGAGTTGGAAGAATTCTCCAGGCAGTAGAGAAGCTAAATGGACTGGGGGAAAAAGAATCTTCTCAGCTGATATTACTCTTGCTGCAAGAAATCTTGATTCAGCCAAGATCTATAAATCCCCCTGACAAAAAGACACTGACTCCATTAATGCTCCCTGGTTTTTGTTCCAATTATTCCATCTGTGCATATCCTCAATTTAAACATGGCATGGGATACATGGCAGGACTACACTCTGGGTTACCAGAAGCAGCAAACCCTCTCTTGATATTGTTATTCTTAAAAAGTCAAATTTTCTGGAAGTGTAACAGTGCACTTCTGCTACCAGAGATTGGAATTCAGTGTTAAAATGCAAAACAAAATATGATGGTTTATTCCCTTTTTGATTGGGTTAAGTCACCCAGAAGTTTGATTGAAACAAAAAATTCAGTAGCTAAGAATGTCAGACTGACCATGTTGATGATAACATGCTTAATTTTCAAGTATATTTCTTTTACAGATGTCATTTATCTAAAGTTGATGTGAATAACAAAATCTTATAAACTTGTTTTTATTATCTCTACTAATACTACTACCTTACAGGGTGATAAAATAATGGGGGAAAAAGATAATTTTTTTCTCTTCTACATAGTAGCTTCAAAACTGAAGTGCATTTTGAGTCAGACTGGAAAATAAGAAGAGCTGACAGAGGACTCACTGCTCTCAGGAAAGATTTGGCTTCCATGAAAGAAACCAAAACCTTATCACAGAATTACTATGCCCACAGGTTGGCTGAGAGATGACCTTAAAAGAAAGATCATGTCATGTCTGTACTTTCAGTAATCTTGACTACAGCTTCTGGAAGAGTGGTAGATTTACATGTTGTCATTCTCTGATTTTCTGCTCTGAAAGAGTAAGAAACAAAAAGAAAAAGAAACAATTCCCTATACTAGTTCAGATAAGAAAGCAAACCAAGGTACCAGTATTTCAACATGGCAATTGAGATGAGTCCTCCTAATGTGGAAGGGAAACATTTTTAGTTAGAAAAAAGGGCAGGTGGGATGGCTTAGATAATTAAAAAGAATAATAATATTTTGAGACTGAGCATTTGTGAGAAGCTCCCCTGAAAGGGGATGTGAAAACACAAGAGGAAGGGCATGAAAGGGGAAAACATACATGGAGAAAAGAACCTTTTCTAAAGATATTCTACACTGGACAAGATCTGGCATTGTAAGGCTTAGTCTTAGAGATATGAAGGGAGATGAAGAAAAAAAAAAAAAAAAAGGAAAAAAAAAAAAAAAAAAAAAGGTCCACATACAGGTGGCATTTTCAGTGTTTCAGCTGGCAAAGGAGGGCAGGAAAAAGACACAAAAAGACAAGTAGAGGTTAAGCAGGTGCAGTGGCACTGCCTTCTTTCATCTGATTCTCATGGAAGAACAGAGTCAGAATCAAACTTTCAATACTTTCACATGTGCTAAAGGCTGAATGCACTCCTAGCTACCAAGAGACATTTTGAGTTCAATGTTGGTTCCCTCCTGCATTCACCAGATATATCTCACACAAGTTTCTTAATCTTACAGTATGACATTTGCTCTATTTCTAAAGGGGAAAAAGACTTGCTGAAATTTATTTCAGGATAAATTAAGAAGAGGTCTATGACCTCTAACATTTTGGTTTTGAAGGCAAGAATCTGTCCTATTTCATGTAACATTTGGCACCTAGTGTTTCTCTATTCACTGGATTAATTTTTTTGAAATTAGCATTTTCAATAATGGTAATAATGTGACCAGTTCTGTTCCCCCTACCCTACATATACACAGCTCAAAACTAAACTCTATCAATCACCCTTTGCATTTTCCATTCTAAGTCTTATATTAGGATTTAATAACCTTGCAATATTCCTTTCCTTGCTTAAAAAAGTCTATTCATATACTTGATGTAATAAATAATTTATCTGATATAGAAATACTTGTGAATACCAAGAAGCTGAAAATATCACTGGTGAAAATCCAATTCTGTCTACCAAGTTAGCTCACAGAAATAAATTTGAGGCAGCATTTCTGTTTGAGGTTTATTTAAACAAAATGTAACATTGGTTTTATTATTTTTAGAAAAGGAAAGAAAGAAGAGGGTTTTATTATTTTTAAAATAGGAAGGAGGCTATAAAGTTAAAACAACACTGTGTATTTTGCTCTGGTACAATTTAAAAACTTCAAAATGTTTTTCAGTTTATCTCCAAAAAACTTCAAAAAGCAGAGGCAAGCATGATTTGCAAACATTTTAAGGTACTATAGGTTTCTGATGAATAAAAATCTCACTTTATCCAGCCCTAGCTGGGAAAGCTCATGCATATGCTTAGAAGTAGCTACAAAAGGCAAAAAAAAGAAAAGGGAAAAACTATAGTTGAACACACAAAGTCTCACATATGTGTATTGGGTTGCTCACACAGACACATAACTATGAAAACTAGGAAAAAGCTGTTCAAAGATCTATTTTTATCCAGAGTGTGTTGTTTCCACAACCTGTGTCCATCCCTTCCCCAGGGCAATCAAGTCAATGGTTCATAGAGTTGAGAGAGTTGGATTTGAATCCAGAGCTGCATTGCAGTGTCCTGGTTTGGTTTGCTCCCTCTGCTACATCTGAAGTGTGTCTAGTGGGACAGGGTCAGAAGCTGGTGAGTCCTGGGTCCTCCTGACCCTCTGGACACTTAGTTCTGGAATACAAATGAAGAGGATATTAATCAGAGAATGCCAAAGTGACTTTTCCCTTTTTGATGAAGACAGGTGAGCTGAACAGGTTTTTGCCTCTTATCCAGCTGTGCACACACCAGTTCACACAGCAGCAAAAGGACAATGTTTCCCAGTGGAGATAAGAAGAGTCTTCCAGGCATTGTCACTTGCTCAGCCACTGATGATTTTCAGACATTGGGATTGCAAATCCCATCTGTGTCATTCACAGCATCTCCAGGGACTCTTTACAGGCAGTTCTTACCAGGTGAGGGTGGTGGGGAGACTTTCCTGCCAGTGA
Organism: Florisuga fusca; assembly: GCA_038090715.1. Taxonomy (NCBI): domain Eukaryota; kingdom Metazoa; phylum Chordata; class Aves; order Apodiformes; family Trochilidae; genus Florisuga; species Florisuga fusca. The sequence goes on from JAAWXA010000039.1 coordinate 5,059,057, forward strand.
AGATGCCAGATCCAAACTGCTGAGCATGGGCTTGCTGGAAGTGAAGGTGTTTTCCCAGCCAGCCAGACAATGCTGTGAAGAGATGGGAATGCTACACTGGAGTGCTTTACCCTTTTAGTTTACTATGGCCTGAGAGTTTTCAATAATAACTTCTGCACAGGCAGGTTTTAAGAGGTAATTCATTAATTAATTGTAAAGGACTTTTATATGACTAACAGGAAATGAGGCAAAACTGCATTACTGTCCCCTCTTCCACTTTGCATGGCTCATTATTTCTAAACCAACCTTGTGAACCCAAGCACCTCTCTGAACATATCTCCCCTGACTCATCCAGCTCCCTAAACCTCAAACCCAGGCTTCTTCCTACATCATGGCAAGCTTGGATTAGTAATACTGCCTGCAACATTGCCTGGAGGCTGGAACAGAACCAACTCTAAAAGACCAGTTTGGAATCCACCTCTGCCACTATTGATTTTGCCCAAATCCACACTGTGAATTCTTCACAGAAGCTTGTCTTTTAGACTCCCTGACATCTGTGCAAAGAAACACAGGCACCTGTAGGCACAGTTTATTGTGCTGAAAGGTGAATTCCTGAAATAAGTCAGCTGTGTCACACCCCAGCAGTACACAGCTCCATCAGGCACTTTTTTCTCCTTGGTGGAAAGCACCTGGAGATGGGTCATACAGTTCATGCCAGCTACACTAAGCTATGAACCCAGAAGCACACAACCAATGGCTTTTCTTGCCCTTGCAGAGAAATTCTGGGAATGCAGATCAGAAATTTTACTGGAAACTCTGCCAGGTCCCAGACCCTCCTCATGCAAGCCAAATCCATGCCAGCAGTATCAGCCAGAAGGCAGCAACTTACCAAAGGTAAAGCCAGATTGTCTGCTGGCTCCAAGCTCCTCCTGCGATGGGCTTTGTACTTGTAGGCAGGCAGAAGGGCAGACCTGGGAATGCTGACCCTGCAACCAGACCAGAGAGCAACTCCCTACACCTTCCACCAGGCAGAGGAAACGAAGGTGCCTTCCCAACTCAGAATCCACAGGTCTAATCCCAAACTGAACCAAGGAAAAGAGTTTTAGATTCGGGCTCTTAACAGGTACATTCAGATTCTGGAGCAAATTAATGTAAAACATGCATTTCTCACTGACTTCAAAACTGTTCCTGCTTATAAAAAAGATCAGCAAGGAGTTTTTAAGCAAGAGATATCTGTTTTGAGAGCAGGGACTCTCTACAGAGCTATTTTGACACTGTTTTCTCTCTCACATTATCAGCCGTTTCTTCCCTGTTGTTTCCTTGAATTCTACCTATTCCATAGCAGGGATTTGTAGCTACCTGACACAGACTGGCTCTTCCAGTGTCTCTGGGGGTCGGTGAGCACGTGGGACCTTGCACACAAGGCAGGCAGATTCTGAGTCCAGAGGGACAGTGAAGAGACGTTGGTTTAATCGATAGCAATAAATACCTGGCACAGCACAACAAAACAGCACACATCAGGGCATCTCTAGATTGTCAGGAGGCTCTACCACAGTGTCACACGTGCACTCTATAGAAAGAGCTGTTCTTCCTGAAATCTCTTTTGCATTTCCTGCCCCCAAAGAAGTTCCTAAAAAGCAAAACCAAAACTTCAACCTCCTCAGCTTAAAAAGAGAATGTTAGCCAATTACAAGAAACCCTGACAAAAGATGATACTGATTGAGAGAGGATTCCTAGAAGCATCAAGTATCTGTGGAGTAGGAAGTTTAATCTGGTTTAGAAGCTTCTTCCTTGTCTTGCCCAGTTGTGGAGCTCTCTCAAAACAAAAGGCAAAGACTGCTCAGTTGTTCACTGGAATTGGATTAGGAAGAAATCTCATCTTACACTTATGGGAACCGGTTATCAAATCTGGTTCTTGTTCAGCCACTGGGTCATCCAGAGCACTGAGCCTAAAGAAATACACAAACAGATCAGTTAGTGACAGGGGGCAGGCCCTCTGAACAGCACCACCCTTCCCAAGGATAGATTACTGACTGGGAGGTAAAGAAAGGCCTACAAAGCCACCCATACAATTTCCCACTCCAAACAAACTACTCTTGCATTGCTCTAAAGACTGCTGCCCCCATGCCCACTTACTCCAGTTGCTGCTCATGGATACATGCTGCTGTGTTGGCCTTTCTGAACTCATGTAGCTCAGCAAAGTATTGGTCAGATTTTTCTGCTACTGAAGAGCTTGTATCTAGGAGCCCTGAGAACACCAAGGAAACAGGTCAAGGATTTACTGAATTGGGGAAAGCACCAAAGCACCAAAACAAGAACACATCATCCTGTCAAGCCAGAGACTCACCATGTGCTTTAGGTCCCTAATTCATGTCAGTTACCCCTCTGACCCCCCTCAGCTTTGCCTTTTGCTGCCTGGATTCCCACAGCACTGCCACTTCACCATTCCAGGGAAGCACAAGTCACCTGTGGCCTGGCCAGGGAATGGCTTATGGAAAAACTGAAGCTCCTCTGCTGAGACCTGTGACGTGGGCTCTACGTCTGCAGTTCTGCCACAGCTCAGCTTTTAGAAACTGTAAACTGTGTTTTAACTCTTTATAGCACCACAATATGCTGAGAGGTTTAGGATTCACCTGCAATCCAGTCATAGCCCAGGAAAGGACGCACAGACCAGCTGCTCCCAGGGATGGGATATTCTTCATGGTCAGACTGAAAGGTCACACCAGCAGTTTCCTTCAGGGAAGAAAACAATTCATGAAGATTTCCTATGTATCTAGCAGGACATGCAAAGATGCAGCTCTGGAGATAAGGGCCAGCTGTTCAAATGGGACAGATATGGCTTAGTTTGAGGCTGGATTCTATCTATGCCTCTACCACCAGCCTGCTCACCAGCCCTTTGTTTTCATACAACAGAAAGAGGAGGCAGGGGACTCACTCAGGCCAAGGCAGTATTTTTTCAGGGCTTTAAACAAAATGCTGACTTTCTTGCATCACACATCCCCAAATATCAGGTCACCTGTCCTGCCCTGGAGGATGCTCACACTGAAGGAAACAAGCCATGGAGGAGCAGCACTGCACCAGGCTGCTCCCCCTGGGCATCTGAATCACAAATGCAAATGCCAAGGAATCTTACAGCAAAGTGCTGCAGCTTTCTGGTCTTTGGTTCAAGGACTAAGGAAAGCAGGGCCTGAACAAAACATCAACAGTTCCTGGCTGGGAACAGTTCTGACCCCAAGTTACAATTTATGCACTGGGTACACTGCAGGTAATGCTCTCATCACTCTTTCTCCCCAGCCTATTGACTTATGAAAACAAGCAAATCACTGGTTTCACCATTTACCTTCAGCTCTTTGGACTGAGATGTCAGCAAGACAGGTTTATGGATTATGGGCTCTCCAATCACCACGTGCTCCTTGATGGTCTCTTCACTCTGTATTCTGCTCAGTGATGGGTCCAGATGTTCTTTCTCATGGAAACCATGCAGGAGAGAGAACTCTTTTCTGTTCTCTTCAATGAAGGGTTCTTTCTCTGGACTCCCTTGAGCATGGCCATCCCTATCCACTCCAGAGGTTTCTCTGCCACACATAATGACTGCAGACTCTGGCACACCCTTCTCTTTCCCGGGAAAGCTGGGATCCAGACCTACTGCTGGCTGTCTCTTTCCTTGTTGCTGTACCCCTCTGTCATTGATGCTGTGTTTAAGAGATGAGCAAAGGGTTGCTCTGGGTTCCACAGACACCAACACTGCACCATCAGCTGCAGACTTCCCAGCATTGGCCTTGTTTTCCTTCTGTAAGGACAGAGACACATGACATCATCCAGACTGCAAGGACATTTCACTCAGCAAGAGAAAATCAACCTCTTATCCTAGTCTGCTCACCCTTTTAAATTCCTGCATGGAAAAAAGCAAAATCCTGGTATTATTCATGAGACATTATGAAGTGTTGGGAAAAGATAAGAAAGGGATCCACTTCAAGCTAAATGGAGCTTTTCCCAATTTGAGGAACTGCCAAACTTTCAGCCTTTGTGCTTAGAAGAAATAAAAGGATTATGTTCCCCAAAATTCATTCCTCTGGTAGATTAAGAAATTTCTTAGGCAGGAACTGATCTCTGAACCCTCTGCAAGAAGAACATATCAGAGACCACAGGCTAAGGAATAAATAAAGTTTAGCTACTTTGCTACCAGTCTATATTCCACATTCCACTTTCTAACAGCTCCTCTGTGTCCATAGTCTCCTTTCCTACACCACTGCAGGCAGAGCTGCTGCCCATCATAGAAGGCCCATTTGCTCCTGAGCACTCCTAGGACACAACACATACCCCTCTCCTGGGCAAGGGGAGAGATCTGCCAGTAGCTGCTCTGCTATGAAGAGATGCTGGGAGGAGTGGCTTGCTGGGAAGTCTTCTCATCTCTTCTTGTTTCATTCTGAGCCTTTGGAGAAGGTCCTGGTTGGTCTGACGCAGCCTCTTCAGGTGCTCTACATCCATCCTAACAAAACATTTTCTTATGAAGCCAGAGGAAAGGTGAACTGGAATGGAAGCTTACAGAAATGGAAGCATTAAGCAAAGAAGCCAACTCAGGAAACTCACAAAACCCACTTACACCTGTTGGAACATAGGGAGTTTTGGTTGTTGCTCCCAAGAAATCATCCAGTCTCAAAATCAAAACTCTTTACACTAAGAACTAACACCACTGCATCCCTCTCTCCCCTCAGATGTAACGTCAAATATTTTGCACCCAGAAACTGGTAGCTGACTGAACAGAGACAAGAAACTTCTACAGAGGAAACAGCAAACACAAAAAAAATCCACATCAAAAGGTCAAATAAGAGACATTTGATTCGGAGGCTGATATTTAGGACAACTTAATGTAATTCTACTTTAATACTCTTTTTATGCATCAAAATGTTTATAATGATAACACCAGGATGCTCCTAAGTTCAAAATATGAATAATGGCCAGGGATGTATTTACTACAGCAAAAAGAAACATTGAGTCAAACTGTTCTCCACAGTTCTCTCCAAGAAGCTTCCAAAAGGATCAATTATGACTCAAAATCCAGACAATTCCAGTCCCACACATTAACCTAAGGGTTACTGCCCTTTTTTCTAGAAGATGGGAAAAAGAGGAAGCTAACAAATAAATAAAGAGAGCTTAGTAGGACTGAAAGGCTGTCACACTGTTCAACATGTTTACAAGATCCCAAGCTACTCTAAATTTGCAAAAAGTGGTGTTTTGGGGTTTTTTGGGTTTTGTTTGGTTGGTTTTTTTAGTAAAACAAAACCCTAACCCCAAACCTTGACATTGCTTTTAGCACGTTATTAATTATGTTCAAGAAAACTATGGGGTTCTTGGGACCTTTTCCTCCCAAGGATCCCTAAATCCTTCTCCAAAGCTCATCACACGTGTTTCTGTGTCTGCTCCCTAAGCAACTGGACACGAGGAATCAAATGTACAACAGCTCTGGGAGGAGCTATAAGCAGTGCTAACAAGGAACTATAACATCTATTTTGTTACAAGAAACAAGCAAGAGGTACACTACGGGGCATCAAGTAGAAATACCTCTCCAGGCACTCAACTTGAGATCATTTGAACAAAAGTATTCACAGAACAAAGCTAACAGCATCCTCTCATCGTTAATTAAAACTCTGACAATAACATCAGTCAGGGCACTTTCTGGAAGGGTTTTACCACAGGAGATCCACAATCTACACGAAGCCCTGAAGTCCTCAGGCCCAGGGCTCAGGTTTATGGAGCTGCTTTACCCTGAATCCTCTGAGAAAAGCACCGGGCAGGAGGGAACACACAGGAATTGTCGTGGGAGACACGAACTCTCGGTCAGAGCTGCCCAGAGCTCTCCCAGGCCCAAGGGCTGCTAAACTGCAAAATCCCCTTTCCCTTCGCGGGCCCAGCCTGGCAGCCGACACCGCGCCGGTACCGGTACCGCCACTCTCGCCGGGCCAAGCGCCTCCCCGGCTGCGGACCTCCCGGTGCCCCCCACCCCGGTTTTCAGGCCCACCTGAGCCGTTCCGAACCGCCTGTGGCCCGGACAACCCCCGGCCTGGCGAGCCCTGATCTCACTCGGACATCCCCGGGCAGCCCCGTCCCGGCGCGGTTCCGGGCGCCCAGCGCGGTTCCGGGCCGGTCCCGCCCCACGGCTCCGGGCATGCGCGGGAGTGGCCGGGCCCGGGCTGAGGAGCGGGGACATGAGGTGCCCCGGGAACCACCCGAACTGAGAGCACTGCCCGCACCCCGCACCCAGCCCTGGGGCTCCAAGGCAGCTGCGTTATTTGTTGTTGGGTTTTTTTGTTTGTTTTGTTTTGGGGGTTTTATGTTTTTTTGGGGGGAGGGGGTTTGTGAGGTTTTTTTGTTTTTGGCTTTGGTGTTTTTCTTGTGGTTTTTTGTGGGGTTTTTGGTTCTTTTTGTTTATGTTTTTTTGTGGTTTTGATTTGTTTGGTCGTTTTTTTGGCTTTTGTGGTTTTTGTGGCTTTTGTGTTTTTTTGTTTTGGTTTTGGTTTTTTACTTTGGTTTTTTGGTTTTTGTTTGTTTTTTGTGGTGGTTGTTGTTTGTTTGCATTTGTTTTGTGTTTTTTGTTTCTCCCTGGCACTCTGCCTTTTTCTCTCCCAGCACACGCAGCCTCATCAGCCCAGAACACCCAACTCACCAGTTTCCCCTCTGTGAACTCGGTAGGTGCTGACCAGACCTTCTACACGATTCTTTAGGAAGCACTGAGTCAGTAGCAACATTTTAAGCACTTTTAAGTTAAGAAGGAACCTCTCAAACTTTCAGATCAGGTAAGTGACCAATATTCTTGGTAATTTTCATTGTACAACCCCAGATAAAAGGTCACTGTAGTCAAACGTGCAATTTCCTACAGCACATCCTCAACACAGTAACCACATCATACTGACACTTGAGACTTTGTATCTGGACAAGCAGAAATATTTTTCCAATTAACTTTTATTTGGTTTCCATTGCTTACAGCATTGATACAGGAATAATTCATGCAAATTTATCACCTTAAATACAGCAGAGAGAAAACTCACTGGTAAGAGTAGTTCAAAGAGCTCCATCAACATTACACAGAGAAAAATAAATAGCAGCAATAAGATAAAGTGCATTTAGCTGACCTTCTTTAATAAAGAGTTTGAGGAAGATTGGTTTTGGGATTTCCAAGGATTAGCTTATCAGGCTTTAGGAAAAGGAGAGAGCAGTCTCCTAGGTGATAGTGTTAATTCCTCCACCACTCTGAATTAAAGAAGCACAGCTGTGTTGTGTTTAAGAGGAATCCAGCTCACAGGCCTCTCTGTTAAAAATTCTATTCTTGATCACTTGGGCTTCTAGGGACAAGGATTACACACAAAATTAAAAACTCTCTTCTGCCACGCTAGCAGATTTGCTGCTTTAAAAATGGGTTTGTTTGTTTCCCCTGTTCTACAGGTTAGGTTCAGCACTACAGTGAGAATGCTTCCATCACCAAGATCTGAACAGAAACACACACATTGGCAAGACACCAGATTCTAAGCACTCATCAATCTTTCCCTTTACAGACCAGATGCTGGTTTAAAGATTAGCTGTCAGATTAGGTGTCAGATTTCCCCTCAAATCCTGCTGAAAGGAGGCACACAGGTGTCTTCAAAAGCAGGGTCAGCATTTCAGGCAGCTTAGAGCTGCTGAGCAGAGTTACACCATCACCTCCCTCTACCTGGACCTGACAATGTCCTGGTGTATAAGGGATGAGCTTCATATTTTATTTCAGCACAATCCAGAGCCTATTACAAATGTGTATGTGATAGCTTCAGACCAGAGATCTTCATTTATTCATCATCCAACAGTGAATGATGATTCCACTCCAGACTACTTCACCACAAGCCTAGAAAGCACCTCTCCAGAGGAAAAGACTGAAATGTTTTTCCAACTTCTTCTCAGATCTGACTCAAGTTTTACTCACGTCCTGGTGATTGCCTGAGAAAACCCTTGGATGAAAATGCCTTTTCAGTTTGGGTGGGATTCAAAGCTGTCTCCCAGAAGTGAAAGGTTTTGCTTCCTGCATTCCAGGAACAGAAGAAGTCCCACTGCCAGCTCCTACATGATCGAGACACTTCAAGTCTTACTGCACATCTTAAACCAACTTAAAGTACTTACAGACATTTCACTATTTTTACTCCCTCATGAGTCAGGCAGCTGCTTCTTTCTGCAACTTCTGTGAGACAGGAAACAGGGGACTTGTCACAGGCATATATATTCACACCTGAGCATGAACAAGAAAGCCCAGGGCCAGCTGATACCATTTTAAAGTGAAAAGTCTGTCAGTAGGAAAAAAAAATAACCACTCACAGTAGTTCTGAATTCAGCTGGGACCTGCCACTAACCTCAAAACTACAGGATCTGATCCTGGATTCCTCAGACATTTTAGTGGGGAACAGAAAGGTTATACCCAAAACCTGGCATAATACTGACCCACTAGGTGGGAAAGAAACTGCAACATAGAAACCTAATCTTGGTACTTCTTAAATCAGTGGGAATTTCTCTTCTATCAATTCCAACAGAGACTCAAGTCCTTACAATTCCCAAATCTTACACTCCAAATTCCAAAGTGCTTCAGGGCAAGATTCAATATTTCATCCATTTCCAATAAAAAAAACCCCACAAAACCAAACAAACCATATTTGAAAAAAACAAGTTGCCTTAACCCATTCTTGCCCTGGCACAAAATACAAGGGACCAAGGGACAGGTGTCCCTCCTGCTCCAGAGAAGCTGCACCTGCCAGCTCCTTCTCATACTTTGAACAGAAGAGAAAAAACATCAAATCATATTACTGCCTGGACTGTAACATCCTATGGGAACTCTACATGAAGCAAAATCTCTTCCAGCTTGTAATCCACATGCTGTTCTTGTGGCCAAATAGTGGTAATGGAATTCCAAAGGCCTGCTTCCAGAAACAGCTGTGCATTTCCAAAAAACCCACACTCATCAAATTTATCTCATAAAGCAGTTCATTACATTCTGTCAACTGGCTTTCCTTTCCTATTGTTCTTCCTCAACAAGCTGTCAACTTACCAGCACTACCTCTTCACTAGTTATGTCAGTGCAAACTATTTGTCTGTGATGTGGAACAGGCCAGACTGCATTTATTAAAGTGCTCTTAGAGGAAGAAGCTGATCCCAAAGACAATAAGCTTACCAAAGAAAAATCTTAGTCCCTCTTGCTCCAGAAGAGAACTGGGTTTTGTTCATAAGTTTAAAAACACTGAGAGCACTAAAGCTTCCTATGAAGGGACACAGTGATTCTCTGTCCTGGTCTATAGTAACAGAATATTAACCTAGGAGACAGGCCTGCCTGGGCTATAAATGCATTGTGAAACCATCAGTACATCTGTTGTGTGCCCTGGGATCTGTGTTTAGGCAAACAGCTGCTTGTCACACATACATCCACTTGGGGCTTGGTCTAGTTAATCAGAAGTTCTGCCTTCATGTAGCAAAACGAGTGAGTCCATAAAGACATGTTAATAACTTTGAACTTGAAAAACATCTTAAATTTGTTATTGTACTTCATTTTGCTTCAAAAAGCCCCCTGTAAATGTATGAGGCACACATTCCTTCTCAAATAGCCTGGTCTCACAAGGAGGAAAAAGAGGAATTATAAACAGCTAGTGTTTAGAGGTGGGACACAAAGGAGGAAGCAGAATCCTACTGTTCACACAGCAACTGGAAATGCAGCAATAGGCTTTTGCTCATTCCCTCTAGGGAATTCCATCACCCACCATGTTCTCTGCAGTATTTAAGAGAGCACTGACAGGAAACTGTTGTTTTTTTCTTCTTCCCACACTATCTGCTTTGCTGAAGGTACTGATGTGTGAACATGTTGAGTTCACTGTCAAGCCAACCTGCTTTATTCCTGCAAGGAAAGAAAGTAACCATCAGGTGAGTGAAATAAACTACTCTGAAGCCAACCTGAAAGTAGCATGACTGAAAAAAATGAACAGCAAGGCATGGAGAGGAGCACCAGATGTCAATACCAAAATGCTGCCACCATTCCTTGCCCTCCCTCAGGGCAGGAACCCTTTCCTGTTAACAGTCCCTAGGCTCTGAGATTCCAACTGAGATCCTGGTCACAACTTCTCATTGATCTTACTGGGCAGGTAAGGAATGTTTGAACAATTCTTCCTGACAGCCTTTGCAGGGTGGAAAAAAACCATCAGACAACTGTGTACAAAAGTGAGGGTGAGACACTTTGCATAATTTTGTATTAGCCTAAAGGAGTTTGGAGTAGAGGACTGTATGTTTTGATAAACAGAAAAGAACTGTAATTCCAAACAAACCAAAAGCAGGAAAGAAAAGGAGTTGTGTGAGACAGAGGATTTAAATGACTGTCAACAGTGCATGGCAAAGTACACAATCAAAGTAGGGAGGGAAAGATGCTGATGTCTGCATATCAAACACTACGATGGAAGAAGGACTGCACTCAAAGAATCACCCTAATCTGAACACTTTGGGGCAACCATGTGAAAAAAAGTTGTATGCAAATGTCTGTGTCTATGGGATAACAAAATCTCACCTGAGCAGTTTTGCTTTACTCTGCAGTGAATCCAGAACTTCAATTTTTTTATTCAAGGCAGAAATTTCCTGCTCAAGATTCTCCCGTGTGACATCCACTTGTTGACACAAATGAGCAAATGTCCCAGCAAGCTCTCTATGAAAATAGGAGAATAGTTGGATATGGCAAAAAGTGAGATCAAGCAGCAAAGTTAGGGAATAAATCTCTTGGATGTATAGTGAGGATGTTGCTCAGTGGCTCATCTTCCCACTGCTCCATAAGAATGCAGAGCAACTTGATGTGAGAGACAGAAGTACATTAAGGCTGATGTTTCACAGAACCCAAATATTACCTCAGTGAATAAAAAACCCCATAATATTCTTTTAAAATGTGTAATATTACACATCTTTAAATCTTGAATTAATGTCTACACTCATTTTGTTTTAACAAGGAGCATCATTTGTAAAAACCAACAGCCCTAAAGAAGAGAACTTAGATCAAGTTTTAGCTGAATATAGGCAACTCACTGCTGGACTTGGTGGCTGCAGTTGGAACCTGTGTAGCTGACGATGAGCTGCAGCTTCTCCCCAGCATACTCCACAAACTGCCTTTTGAAAGCTCTCTCTTTTGCTTTTGTGGTCCAGGTGAGGCGCTCGTATACATAAAGAAGCCCATAAAGGCCAAAAGAGAGAGCAATGAGCCTCCAGCCCACAGCCTTCCAGACCTACAAAAAACACAAGGAAACACAAATGACATGATCATCACCAAGAAATGCTGCTAACTCCTGAAAAGGGTGCACAGGTCATTGCATTTGTTCTAGGCTCATAAAAATGTGCCAGATAGCCCTGACTTGCAAGTGGTTTCATTGGTCAGACAGCTTGCTACTCATGCCCAGTCTACAAAATAAAAACAGCTCACCTGAATTACTGGAGCATGGGGGAACCTTTCCAGCACATTTATATTACAACTGAAAGTGCAAACAAACTTTCTCTCATTCACAGAATCCCTATTTCTCAAGTAAAAGATGTTTTTAGGTGACCAATATATCCACTCAAATGGCAGATCAAAGGAGAAGGTATTTCACTCTCTGAATAGCAGATATCTAACAGGATTCAGCAGTGCAATCCCCTTTCAAGTCAGTGCTCCAGCTTTCTGTACCTAAATCCTGCTTAGATTGCCAACGTACCACACCACCAACCACGATGATCCCCATGGAAGTTCGGGAAGTCAGGGAGGCCAGTCCAGTCACCATTGACACCATGAGCTCCTCCTGGGTCATGGAGCCCTGAGGCAAAGGAGGCAGACTGGGATTTGCTGGTGTTAAAGGGCGTTGAATCTAATTAGAACAGCAATGACCAAAAACAAGAACAAAAGAGAGAGTGAGAGAAGGCAAGTCATAAATTCAGCATCCACTGAAATTAGGAATATCAGATCTACCTTGACCACTCAAATCAGGTATTTTACCTGGTCATTATAGCCCATCAAGGCCCGACGACCATTCTTTGGTCCCAAAAACCTGTTCACCAGCATCGTCCATCCAAGGGAGAAATGGAATTCTATGTCCTCTTGGAAGTCAGCACAAAGCTTGTCACAGTTCAGATCATAGCTGAGTGTGAAGCACTGGCGGGGAACTAACATGTCTATCTGGCCCCGCAGAGAGACTGGCAGGAGGGGTTTTAAACCATCTACAAGCACAGAAAATAAAAACATTCAAAAAATGGCTATCAAGTTCTCAAAAACAACAGGACTTGCATTCTGTAATCAGGGTGGTTATGTGTTATTCCATTCTCCACAGTTATTTTTTTTCGTACCATAAACTTCCCAAAGCCAAACTTGTGGCAAAGCAAGAGAGACATCTTGAATTACTATTTGATTCCTAGTTTGTCAGATCAACTCAGAAGGAAATCTTTCTATGGACCCTCCTACATGCTTAGGTAGTTGGTAGCTGGTGAAATTCACCATTTAACAGTAGCTTGGAAAACAGAACCCAAAGGCCAGTTCTGAAAATGTTTAGGAACCACAGTCCTATCAAAGCTTACATTCAGACAGACACTTAGTTTCAAGTCACTCACATTTCATTATGGTCTTGGTCTGAGAACCTGTCAGGTCTCCAAAGTCACAGTTCCTCTGTCATGAGGATTAAGCTGACTGTAGATATTAATCAGCAAACCACTGCACAGGTTGGAAAAAGCAGTGTGGAAAAAGCAGGAGTCCTCCACACCACAGCAGTGTTAATCCAATGGAAACTCAGATGATACCAGCTACACATCAGCCATCAGATTAAAGAGAATCCCAGAGCACTGACCTAGTTATTTCACATTACAGATAAAAGAAAGAGAAACACTGCCTGCTGAACTGACCTATCATTTCTTGCTGCATTGTCTGTAGGGAAGCTGTGATTGCATTGGAGCAACGATCAGACATGTTACGGCCCAGGCCTTCCTCAATGTGTTTATGCAGCTCCTAACAAAGAGAAAGTTATTAAGCTTAAAACAAACAGACAAGATGCAGGCTGTAGGTGCTAGAGACTGCCAGTTAAAAAAAAACCTCCCAGAACAAAAGCACATATTCTGTCTGCCCACTGTTCAAAGATCAGTGTTGTTTTCCTCCCTGTTCTTCAATGAAGGAGAGGAAAAAGGAAATCAAAATATCTCATATGGATCTCTGTCTACAAAGAGTTCTGTTTGATCTATACAAAATGATACATCACACTTGTATCAATTTATCACTGAGATTATTTTTTAAAAAAATCTATTTCTTCCTTTTTAATTTTTTTGAAGTTGTAAACTTTTTACAGAAGCTATCCAAATGCAAAAAACATTATAACAAAGTATTTTTCACAATCTGAAAAGCTTAGCACATACCTTATTTGAAAGAAGGTTAAGCACAAAAAGGCCTCTTAAAATTGCTTGACCAGCCTGTAAGAAGCAAATGTTACTTACACTCTTGTAAACTTTAAGAACTACTTGAGATGGATGGAAGTCTGCTTGGTATTCATCTACCAGCACAGAGAGCCTTCTGATTTCTTCTGCCATGGCATTTGACACCTAGAGAAACAGCACAGGACAGAGTTCCTATGTATTCTGTCCTAGGGAGAGATGAACCCCACCCTCCCCCCTGAGGACATGCATTTCTCAGTAAGCACTGCTGAGCTGTAGGCACTCTGTGCAGTGCCAGTGGCCACTGTCTTCTTCCAAAAGCATTCCTTCTCTTCCCATCTCTAATTCCCTCATTTCTATTACTTCAGACCTTTGTCAGCACTCAGCATTCCTCTCACCATGCTGGCAGCTGTCCCAAACAAACTCTTTTTTTCTGCAGCCACTCCTCCTTACCTGCCTCTCCACTTCCTCTGTGATCTGTTTTATTTTTTTCTTATAATCTTGAGTCAGGAGCTCCAGCTGCTTGTCAATGAAGCCCAAGCGATCCTGGCGCTCCTCTCGCATTTCCAGACAGTAAACTCTGGTGAAAAAAGAGTGCCCATCAAAAAGCCAGATAAATGCACTGGGGATCTACAAATATCATTTTGAATTCCAAAAACGAGACCAATTCTCCTGCCAAAGAATAAAATGTGTCACTATCTACAATACATTACACCCACATAGCACAGGACAAAAAACCAGTGTGAAGCAAGACCAGCAGTACACGTCCTTCCCCCTCCCAGCCACGTGGATTCTGCACTGCATTTCAAATGCTCATTTCCCTTAAAATTCTCCCAGAATACAAACTTCAGTTATGCAAGCAGCAGCCATCAGGTCTCCTCACCTCTGCTCCTGGGCAGCAACATGCACAGAATCCATGATCAGACGAATGTCTTCTGCAATCTGCTTTGCTCTCACTGTATGCTGCTCAAACTTTGTTTTGACTGCTGACTGTGAGATGCACTCCTAACACAAAAGGCAGCCAAGATGAGCAGCAAGCACAAGGATACTAACACAACTTTTCTATCCCATTTATTCTATTTCCCAAATGTGGTCCCACCCCATATAAACTGGAGTTTATAAACTCCAGGCCCCAGCCTTTCAGGGGTAAAATCTGACCAGGTTAACACACACATGATGCTCACCTCAAACCTTCTCTCGAAGTTCTGAAACTCAAACATTCTTACTTGAAATCCATCTGCCAAAGCTCCACCTGAGAGAAGGCAAGTGCAGAATAACCACTTCAGTTTTGAGGTAGCAATCTGATGCTGGACATCAGGCAATGCTCCTGCTTTACCATGAAGCCAATGCAAAAGTGCTGCTAAGTCCCCTCTTTGCTTCTGACTGCTCTATTAATCATCTGACTCACCCCAATCTTGTTCATATTTTGGAATAAGATCTTTTCTATTTCCCTCCATATAAAAATCCTCAGAGTTTCTGTTAGCTTTCCTCACCTCCTTCTGGCATCCCCTGAGCCTTCTGAATCCTGGCATTCAACACTTCTTTTGCTGACACAAAGAAAATTCTGTCCCCTGCTTGGGCTCGATCCACCACTCCCAGTTCATCCACCAGGAAGCTGGTACACCTCTCCATGTGCTGCCGCCGCACCTGAGGGATCAACAGGACAAACTCCCCATGCAGTTAAATCCACACACCATCTCTTGGAGGTTAAGCCAGGCACCCAGGTGCCCTCTGCTGGTCTAATTTAACAATGCAAAAGGACAAGAAAAAAAACTTCCCTGCTTTATAGAATCTTCCAGAGGTTATCTAAGTCACCTAGTTTCAGCTGGGCCCTGTAAACCTCTTGATATCCAGCTCAGAAACGTTGAGTCACATCTTTGTCACTACTTGATACTCCCGCTGGTCTCCAGAGTATGGTAATGCATCTCCAAACTGCAAAACCATCTCATCCAGTACTATGATTCTGCAAGGTGGAGTCAAGATGGACCCTAAAACGTCCATGCAAAGAGAAGGAATTTAAACACACCACAAACCTCTTCCATGTATTCTGGCTCAGAGGCAGACGCATCCCAGCGGTTATTTAAAATAAATATATTGGGTCGAGACAGACGCTCATTCACCTTGTGAAAGAACTGCTTCTCCTAGAGCAAAAGAGAAGAAAACTCTGTTAATAGATCTAAATCTATTAATTTTTGGTCAAAGTCAGTGAATAAGTGGACTTCAACATACTGTTTGCATCAATGTTGATTCAGAATTTGCCACCAGGACAAATACATCCGCGTCGAGGCAGAATTTGTCAATCCAACTGTCCAGCTCTGTGGTTACATCAATGCCAGGGCTACCAACACAGAGAAGAGACAGAAATAGCAAAAATAGAATTAAAAGACTTAATAAGAAACACGCTTTCAGCTTTTCAGGGCATTCATTTCTCATGTCTGAGCTGTATCCTCCTGGAGTGACACAGGAAATACCAATACCAATTAATTGCCAATTAATTGCAGAGGACCCGAGTCACTGACACAGATGAGAACTGGGTCAATTTCCTTGATGTTTGTTGACTTCTTAGTTGAAGACATTACTGTAATTAATCTGTGATAAGGAGGAAAGAAAGATATTTCTCACCTGTCCATCAGCACCAGATCATCCTTTAAGAGAGGACATTTGGAATTAGGCCACATTACACTGACCAGGCTGCCAGCATTCAGAAGTTCATCTTGGTGAAGGGCATGAGCCAGCTGGTTTACTGTCTATTAAAGAGATGGATAATTTATAACATTTTCTGTATGCCACTGACACATTTCTTTCCCCTCCAGGGCTCTTCACAATCAATTTAAGATAAAACCCAACTCAGAATCACTTACACCCTGAAGATTTTCCACCTAAAAGGTGCTTGAGTCTCCCAGTCATGAGGCAGCTGCCTAATTAGAATTTATGAGTAATTTTCCTGTCAAGCTACTGAAGAATTCTCAGGGAAGTCTGTGCCTCCTGTCAGTTACAGGGAGCTCAGAACCTCCTGAGTCATCATTTTGATTCCCTGCTACCACTAACAAATACAAGATAAGGTCTCTTTCATAGAATTAACAAGTTCCATTTTTTAACTTGCTCCATTCCTCCCTTCCTACACCTAAAAAAAAAAATTCTTCTTCATCTGTACTCCTTTAATGATTAAAATCCTTAATGGAGAAATTAATGCATAGTGCTTTTATTTTCTTGTTCCTTCTCTTTTCTGTCAGTGCTGAAGAGCATTTCCCTTTTATTTTATGCTTAAGGAACTTGTACCTTAACACTCTTCTTTTCCTCTGAGCCTTCAGTCAGCAGGAAAGCTTCATGTCCATCTGTCCCCTCTACACGCAGGAAACAATTCGTGGTGTGTCCAATTCCTGAAGGAAGGACTTTGTCCCAGAGCATGGCATTTATCACTGTGCTCTTCCCATTGCTTGTCCTGAAGTCAGATTAAAGAATGCTATAACTAGGCTTCTGAGCCTCAGGTATACTCACTTTTATACTAGAGAGAGCAAGTTCTCTAAACCCAAGCAGTATCAGGGATATTAACAGCTTAGGCACCACTTACAAAAAGGATTTTCTGTTTTCTTAACAATTCTTCCAAATCAAAGAATTATGTGCCACAGTATTTGTTTCTAACTGACAAGAAAACCAGCACCAGCAACACACACACTACAAACAAAAGCTGTGAAAGACTGAGCACCAGTCTTTCTATAAATATTCTTTACTGGCAACAACCCTAAAGATGCTGGTTGCTTTGCTGAGTGCTGAGTGTAGGCAGAGTAATCACGTGACTCACCTTCCAAAAAAAGCAACTTTCATGTGTCTCCTTGCCAACACTTCACTAATGCCACTGACTTTTGACAAGTAGCCTTTGACTTCCAGTACCTGCTCTTCTGTAGTGACAGGATCAAGCTCTATGTTCCTGTGAGTTTCTAAAATCAAAAAATATGATTATGGCTCTGAATGCTAAAAGCCAACTGGGTCAGGACTGGGTGAAACACCAGTAACTGGATGAAGGAACACAGACAACTCTGTGTTTATCTATGTCTCAAAGACTGTGTGGGTAATCTTTAAACATACATAAATTAAATCTCCAGACTCTGAAGCCATTTTATAACAGCACTTATCAGCTGGTCTCTTTTGCACAGCTAATAACCATTCTCATCCTTAGGAGTGCCTTAAACCCTTAAAAAAAAAACCACAAACCAATCTTCTGTCTGTGTCTTAAGCTGTTAAAGCCAGTGACTGGCACACACCACATGTCACTACCAATTAAACATCCAGGCAAGATTACTGGGAGAATTAGTGGGGAAAAACTCAAAGGGCCTTGTATAGTTTATTAAAAACCTCCCAAATAACATAAAACCCAAGCTTAAAAAAATTCTTTGAAGTATGAACCCCAAACTCCACACAAGTTCAATAAAATTATTTCATGGTGTTCTAACAAATATCAGACATAAACACATTAAGTAAAAAAAAAAAGCATAGGTCTAGCAACACCATTGAACTGAATGAGAGTTTTTTGGTGGGTGTTTGGGGAACTGCAAGCTCTGTGACACACTCGTAGTTAAAGACTTCAGCTTACCTTCCAGGAATGAGGAGCTCTCACTGATGTATGCAGCCAACTGTTCAAAGATGCCATTGATTTTCTTCTTTGCAGTGACAAAATGTTTAAGAGGAGAGGCATTTACCTCAGCCATGTGTCTTTTATCCTTCTTCACTGCAACTATTGAGTTGGAACGGGTAAAGAGCAGGGACATTGCGCTGTGGGGACAAATCCAACAAACAAAGATGGCTCACCGAGTGCCAGCAGCTGGCTGGCTAAGCACCCTACCAAGGACTAGATAAATATTCGTTTTAAAAACAACCTCCTTTTTTCCCCCCACGAAGATTTTGTTCCACTGTCTACAATCGGAAATGACTTAAGTATCAGAAACAAACAAAAAATCATCTTCCATTCTATGATCCTCCCTTCAGGTCACCAGGCCCCCAGCGACCACTTCTCCCCTTCCTCCGCTTACTTTCAGGATGATTTACGTTTTCACAAGCCAGGCATCATCAGCTCGAGTCCCTCTTGAGCAAGAACGTCCGCAGTTTCCCTCGCCCTGGTCAGACTCCCTCCTCCAGCTCTCTCCACGACGTCGACTCCAGCCCGTCCCTGCGACAGAGGGACCGGGGGGGATGAGGGACAGCGGCTGCCGAGCCCTCTGCTCCCCCTCCATCGCCGGGGTGGGGGGGACGCACCGGGCAGATGCTCCGTGCGGCCACCACCATCTCCTCAGACCTGAGGGAGCCGCGGGGCTGCGGCCGGCGGGCGCCAGGCAAAGGGCGGGAAGCGGCCCTCACCCTGCGGGGCTGCCCCGGAGAGCCCTCCCCGCCATCACCCTCCCCTCCCCGACGGAAGGCGAACCCCCGANCCCAAGCCCGGCCCCGAGCGGCTCCCACCTCCCCTCATGTCCGGGAACTGCTCCGCCGCTCACCTTCACCGCCGCGCCCCTGAGGACGCCATGTTACACCCGCGGCACCCACACTCGGGGGGGAGGCGCAGGGCGGCTTGCGTCATCGCCAGGCGCCGGGCATTCCCGAAGCACCATGGGAGTTGTAGTCCCAGGACGGGGCCTCAGCGGACGAAACGCGCGAAACAGAAACACGGAGGACGCGGGCCTGGGGTAGGGGTTTAATGCGGGCTCCCCGGTAGAACCGTACAAAACCAGAGAATAAATACATACACTTTGTCAACATCATCTTAACAGTTGGCCTACCACGTTTGTTCGTGTGGGTTTCATCTGGCGTGGTTTGTTACTGTTTTACTTCTCAACACGATTGTCCCTGCCTGGATTTTTCTCCCTTGGGCACACATGAGCGTGGAGCCTTGAAACAGGGGGCTCCACACCTGACAACTAGACAGGAAAAACTGGAGGCACAGAGATCGAAGAGGAAGGTTTGCTTTGTTTGGCCTTTTTTTTTTTTTTTTCCTAAGGACGACCACGATGTGAAGTTATTGCTTGTGAAACACACTTGTCTGGCAGGCCCGATGTAACCTGTCTGATAGCAGAGCAGGGATCTCACAGGCACCACCAGAAAATGTTTGCCCCTTTCCCTCTCTAAACCAGGGGTCTAGAGAGATTTTACACCTACCACTTCACAGGAATCTCTCTGCACTTTCCAGCCACTCATTTCTGTCAGCCTTGACCCCATTGGGGAAGTGTCTGGAGTGTTTTGGTTTGGGATCTCAAATAATACCCAGTATTAATTTCCTCTAAGTACCAGAGAATAGCTCTTTGATGGCCCATTCAAATTAGAGGCAAAGAAAATTTTCAAAACAATCTCTGAGAACTGGAGTAAGGCCACCAAAGAGCACTGGGGCCTCTGGTTGAGATTCTAATCATCATAAAATTTGAGCTTTTGACAATCTTAATGTGGAATGGAGCAGACAACTCAACAGTAAAGCCCCCTGGACTGATCCAGCTGTTCTCAGCCTTTTTCTGTTTTATCTACACATGATCTGCATTTGTCTGGTTTTCAGCTGCAGATAGAAGACTCTTTCATCTCTTCATTCTATTCCCAGAGGTAAAGTACCATTAGCAGACCCTCCTTTAGCTAACTGGAAGCACCTCTATAGCCACTGCTGCTGCTTTGAACTTTGTGATATGCTTCCAAGGACTGTAAAGAGGTAAAGAATCAGATGATCTTCAGGCTCTTAATACTGAGCTCCATCTAGGATGGCATTTAACTGTTACAACTCCTGGAGTCAGCTCGTGATTGGTTTCTATTTGGAACAGTGTCCAGGAATTACTGTCTAACATCCAGCCCTGCATGTGCTGTGAATGAAAAGGGGCTTCCAGCTACTTGGAGAGACAGCTTGTGACTTTCCTCCAAAAAGCTGGATTTCCAGTCCAAGGAATCATTTTTGTAAAGCCAACCAACCAGTGAAGGTTCAAGTAAATCACGTTTCCAAGAAACAGCGAACGAGGAGCAGAATCAAAACTGAAGGCACAAACTCCCACTCCGAATTCTACAGCAATATTCCTAGATATTGCCTGCAGTATCAGAGAGGGAGATCTTCCAGTAGTGGAGTCTTAAAATATTATTAAAAACCAATATCCAGATAGCTTTGCTCAATGCCTTAAAAACTCTCAGCAGCATTCCCTGTTACCACTCAAAGTCAGCAGTGAGCAGGGCTCAGGGAAAGGTTCTTCTGTAATGCTTGGCTCTAGGGGTCAAGAAAGGACACTGCAATGTAACGGGTTCCTTTGGTGGTTGGAAGACCTTCATGATAGTGGGTCAGACGTCCTGGGTGCATAAGGGTCCATCCTTTCCGTGGAGCTCGGATGGAGCAATTGTAGCGCAGGAACCGGCAGCCTCCTCCCTGATGGAAACACAACAGGAGGAACATCAGCTTGGTCAAAGTACCTCAGGGAAAGGATCTGCCTTCTCCTGGAAGCCCTTCTGAAAGTCTGAGAAAGTGCCTGGGGAATCTCCTGTGTTTTTATGTATTCAAAAGTCTTCTTTCTACCCTAGCACAGCCATTAATCACAATCCTTAGTGTGAAGGAGTCAGATATGACAAAGAAAGGGGTTTCAGCTGCTCCAGAGGCTGTACTGAATTCCTGACAAACTGGCAAACACTTACCTCATAGTCTATCCCAACTCGGTTCAAGGCAATGTTAATGGTAAAGGTGGAAGCATCATGATGGGGCATTAGAGAGGGCTGCTCATCAGGTTTGTAGCGAACTACGAAGGCCAACTCAAACTGAGTCTGCAAGAGAAAAACACAGTGCACAGGCCTATAGCAATCCATGGTTATTGAGCCACTTCATCCCTCAGCTAAGAGAGACAAGCAGCAATAAGGCAGGAGAGTGTCATTGGGAATTTGCATATTTCCTGATATTTCTGTCACACTCCAGGATCAGTTCCTCCGCACCACGAAATAGTCTGCATATTGCTAGAGGACTCTAGCAGTCTTCTCACACAGTTGCAACTGGAGGAGATGGTGAGCTGACCACAATTTTTGGTGCTAAAGTACACATACCTTGGTATAGTATCCTGGGTACAGTTTCTCTGTGATGGGTGCAATATACTCCAGAAGAAACTTATACCATTCTCTTTCAAAGCCGATTTGGTTCATGTGTATGTCAATAGTTGGGACGTTCTCATAACCTCCTTGTATTCTGCTGTCCTGAAATAGAATCATGAAAGTACCCATTTATTTAGCAGAATTTTCAGGGTGGGAAATTAATTTCAAACAATAATTAAAACCTAAGGTAAGACATATTGCCATCAGAAAGGCTGAACACTGTAGCTTCAGAGGACACTAAATAGGAATCAGAAAAATTAACTCACATTTAAGAGCAGGAGCAAAATTACAGGGTTATTCAGAAACAAAATTAAGAGTATGGCCTCTGGTTTCCTGGTTTAACTGTGGGATGTAATGACTTCCCACAGGAGGCACTGCTGCCACCAGATATGTATGGATAATAGTGTGACCCCAGAAATCAAAAAAGATCTGGGTTGTTCTTACCGTGTTGTCACCTGTGGACCACTGGCCATAATGTTCCATTTCTTCCACCAGCTCATCACAGGCAGTGTCAGTGAATATGGGGAACCAGTAAACATCTGGGCAGGGCTGCAGAAAGCAGACAGGTGAGAATGGCAGTCACAGGGACATGAGCCTGATGCAAAAGGTGTAAGACTAAACTGACTGTAGACTGAGTCAGTTCAAGAGGAAAGCAGCTAAAATACTGAGGCTGGAAATCTGTCTTCTGATTTATGTGCCCCACTTCCACTTGAGACAGGAGGAGATGTACTCCTAGAAGAATGATTTGGCTCTGAAAATACTTTCAAGGTTATGTTTTCTCTGGATTTGAAAGACTACAAGGTCATGTTGAGCAGCTTATTCCTGAGAATGACACTAGTGAGGACACAAGCATTGTCCTGATGCTAATCTCTCATTCTGGTGGGTAAGTGATGTTTTCTTACCATTTCTACCAATTTCCCTTTCAGAGCTGCTGTGTAGTTTTCATGGATGTACTTTTCTCTCCAGTCCTGCAGTCAAAAGATAAGGAAACCAGTCATTTCTGTGAGGCCTGGTTAAAGCAGTGATGAAAGGCCAGGCCCTCAGGGATCAGTATTTCACAGGTTTTGAAGATGCAGATGTTATGAATCAAACAAACACCCCCTCTTTAAATTTGGTGACTCATCCCACCTGAGAGACACTTATTACAAAGCCTGGGCCTTCTTGGTGAACCTTGTCATCAAATCTTCACATGCCACACTTCTAAGGCTGCTGAGCATGCAGGTTCTCTCACCTCAGGATTGCTGAATATTTGCCAGAGGTCATTGTGGAGGTGAGTTGTTCGATAGTTCTCCAGGGACAGGATGTGTCCAAACTGATGCCGGTTTGTCAGGTACATGAAGACTCCCTGCAGGACAGAGGGAAACAATCAAGCTCTGTTTCCAGGCCTCACATTTCTGTGAGCCACTGTGAAATGCAAGCACTGGGCTGTTCCCCAGTGATGATGGCTCTGGCTAAGCTCTGCATTTACTCATTCTTTCTTCTGTGTGCCTTCAGTTTAACTTCCACTCTGGAAGTGAAAAATTAAAGTTTAAAGCCAGAACCACTTAGTCTGTGCTTCTTGTCAGGCAGGGCTGGAAGCAGAGCAGAGCTGCTGCTATGAGATTAGGTTCTTCCTTCTTACCCTGTCAACCCCACTTAGAACAGCCCTGAAAAGGCCCAAGAACAAAAACGTTACCTGAATTTACTGGTCCCTGGCTTTGTGTGGTTTCACACCAAGCCAGAAATCCCACACTGTTCCGAGCCTGCACAGTACTGAGCAACCCAGCTCATCCTGTCCCATGCTCAGCCCAATGCCTTGAAGTTACTTCATCTTCTCACCCCCACCCTGCCATGCAGTTCTGCCCTGCCAGCCTCTCCCTCCTCGGCTGACCTGATTCCTAATGTTGTGGCAGAAAGCCATGTCAGCATCCAGCTTGCCACTGTGGAAGAGATCTCCCTGCTCAAGCTCCGACCGTAGAACCTTGGCTTTGACCAGGTAAACACTGCTGATGTAGGGAACATTCCACAGCCCACTGAAAGACAGGGGGAAGAGGTTAAAACCTGAAATACCACTAAGACAGAAACTGCTGGATTTGATGGGATGGAAGGCAGCACTGCAGGATCAGCCAGGCTTGCCTAAATAAAGCAGCTCAGAGCAGCAGGGAGGAAGTGTATCAATAGGATTGTCATGCCAGGAAAAATCTCTTGTATTGCTCAGAGCTTTTAAGCTGCACAAATGCTTGTCCAGTATGAAAGCAATTAATTGCTACTGTATGTTTTTGCAAGGGACATATTAATGGCTTGAATCTCTTCCCAGTGAGATCAACATATTTTTTCCAATGATTTAAAAAAACCTGAACTAGCCAAAAGGGCATAAGCTGATTTCCAGCATTCACATATAATAGCCTGAAAAAAAAAAAAAAAGAGGGCCCCTCAAGGATAAGAGTGAACCAACAACTGTATTTTGTGAATCTCCAGGATCACTTGGCATTTTACAAAAATAACAGATAAAGATTAAACAGCACTTTACAGGATTTTAACTATAATCCACAAGTAGCAAAACAGGAAAGGAGTAAGATGAAATTACTTTAGCCAAGTCAGTATTCTTAAACCCTTGCTCTGATTATGAAGAAGTCTGCTCTGAATATGTTAAGGTCTCTGCTCAGGGGAGAACACAGAGCAGCTTCCAAATGGGAGTACAGATTTCTTTTCCTTTTCTATAGACAAAGACAGTTGTGTTCTCTGTCTCTTTGACATTAGTTAGTTTGATGAGAATGTGTTGCAGCAAGCTTTACACTTGAGGGATTATATCAGTAAGACGTTTTCCTTGCACACTCACACTCTCCTCCTTTGAACAATATCCACATAATCTTCTGAGCGGGCATAGTATCCATCAGGGCTCAGTGCTCCCCAAAAATTTGACCACAGCTTCTCGTGACGACTGACCAGGGGGGCAATCACCAGCCTGGGATGGGAGCACAAAAGAAAAAGGAATTTTAGGACAGGATGTTACCACAGGAAGAAAAGATTTACAAACCACAGGATCGTTAGAGTAAGATTCTCCCTCACGTACGGAGTTGCTGCTTCTGTTAACTCTGGTGGAATAAAATTCCACAAAAGAAAGGGAAAACACTATCACAATCTCCCATCTAACTGCACCTTGCAGCAGGTCTGCAATTAGAATGCAATTTGTTCTGGTGACTGTATAAAGACAAAACTAGGGATGATTTATATCCACTGCCTGCAATCCAGGGATTGCAACTACAGGAAAATAACACCAAGAGGTGTTTATCTAATGTTCCATCTGACACAGCTCTCCTAGTGCCTTTCAGATCTCAGTGATAACAGAGCTCACTGTTTTCCTTGTGGGAAAGGTAAGTATTGCCCAGACCAAAGAACTCACTTGTTCTGTTCAATCAGGATCCTTAGAGTCTCTGCGTTCTTCAAAACTATCTCAGCATCCAGGCTGAAGTAATAGTCACAGTCTGGATCCTTTCTGCACAAATCACTGTAGCCAGAGAAAAACACAAGTCACACCAAAATCCTCCTAAAACAGAGCAAGACAAGGAAAGACACTTGGAAGACAAGGAACAGAACACATAGAAGTCCTTCACCTTCTAGTTTAAACATCTTATTCTGGGTGCTCATACAGTTAACAACCCAAAGGGCTGGCCTAGTACAAGCACATCAGATTCTATAACCAATAGCACACACTGAGACACAGCCAAAATCACATTCAGCAAACTGTTTCCTCAGCTCAGACTGAAGACATTCCCATTTTTGGTTGGCCCAAATCCAGAACTGAGCTCAGACTCACATCTCCTGACCACAGACAGGAAGATATTCTGCCACTAGCTCTTAGTTGGTACTACTACAGTCCTTCTCTTCAGAGATACAGGGACATATTCTTTGTCATCTGTCACTGGGCATATCATCCACTTGAGTTGAGGGAGGTACAGGGCCACCCTTCTAACAGAACAAAGGACCAGTTAGAATTTGGTCTCTGAAACTGGAGAAAGGGAGCTGGTATTGGGGCTCTTTTTTTTTTTTTTCAATATATAATGGGCATGGGGAGTTAATGCTAGGAAAATGGAAAGAAGAGGGTGACTGAAAGAAGAGAAGCATCCATGTGATGGTGATGACACTCAAAAAACTGGACTGCCTTAGTGTGGACACAGGCTGACCCTGGCAGCCATCCTGCACAGCCTCTTCACTTACATGCCCAAATTACGAGCCTCAGCATTCTCCACCTCCTCGTCTGGTCCAATCACTTTGATTCCAAGATATTCTTTGCCATGCTCTTTCACAAAAGAGTCCACTTGCATCAAGTGATGTTCTTCCTATGCCAAAAGAAAGTAAGGAAAAAAAGGTGAGATGGGCTCACTGGAGGCTGCTCAGCCTCCTCTTCTTGCAAATGCAACAGCTCCTCCCACTTCAACACCTTCACATGGACGGAGCTGCCCTATAGGGGCCACTGCAGGGAAGTACTGGGATTACACAGCCTGGAAGCCTAGTCAAAGGTTACAAAAGTGCCTAGAAATACTTTTTCCCCACATCTGCAAGGGCCATCACAGGCCAGCTTTACTTACATGGTTGTGAATGAAGAGATGGATTCGTTGCTTTGGGTAACGGAGATTACGAAGCCGCAAGAAAAACTGGGAGAGGAAGGGGGTGGGCTGCTCGATGAAAATTCCAATCAGAATCATTGGCAATGCCTCCTCCTGCATTCAGTGAGAACAGGAGAGAAGTGGTGGCTCATTTACAACATCAGACACATAGGATCCCACTGTGATTGTAAGCCTTGTCTTGGGAGCTTTGAATAGAGCCAGGCTTACCTTAAACCCTGTGAGGCTTCGCAGACCTTCATCACACACAGTGCAGCCAGTCTCAAATGTCCAGATTTGAGGAATGTAGTTTCCCAGGTAGTTCAGCTGCAGCTGCAAAAGGCAATTTGCCATGTTAGGCATTAGAGGGTAACACAGTTTCTTTGCCACCAGCCCCAGTGTAAGATCACATTTCATCAGAACTTCATTTACCCTCCTCTTGGACAAAAGAATCTGAAAAGCTGGACAGCCTAAGGATATAATTACAAGCTGATCTTGCTGCTATGGACCTGGATCACTTATTGTTTCTCAAATGTAGATGTGCACAGTGAAATACAGTATACGGAAAGACAGTAATCTGATATACTCAAGCCTAAAGGGTCACTTTGCAACAAACACACATCAAATCTTTCCCTCAGAAGACTCACTTACCTTGGTGGGTCCATTTCCATGAATCACCACAGGCAGAGTGTCATATAACAAGTTTCTTGCCCTCACTCGTGAGTTTTCAAACTTCAGAACCACCTCATCTGGAAATGACACAGCCATCATGTCAGGAAGGCTTGTACTGATAATTAACAGCACAATTGCTCATTTCTACTGCTGAAAGATGAAAAGCACGGCTGTGTATAACCATGAACAAGTAGTTTAAGGACTAGAGACAATATCCAGAAAGTAGAAGAACGTTCAGAATGATCCTGTAACAGGAGGATGGCTCACAACTTGGACAAAGAGTGCACCTTGCTTGACTGACAAACACACCTCCTCCTCCTGGGAACTGGCAGGAGCCACACTGAAACAGCCTTTTAAAACATTTGGTTTTATACAAAGTGTGCTGTGAGGAACAGCTACTGATGGCCAGGGAGGACTCAGGCCTTCCCCTCCCACTCATTCCATATCCCTGCTGTATCTGACAAAAGTCATCCCAAGATGCCTTCTCAGCAGGACTACACAAAATCCTTTAGAAAACAGACAGATCCAAGCTCCAGTCTGTCAATGTTATAATGAGCCTGGAAGCCAAAGGTTACACTGCAACTATAATTTTTATCTGACTGGAATAAAGATGGAGTGATGCAAGACCAGAAACTTAAAACATTAAACTGCGGTGTCAGGAGAGTAAGTGAATAATTGCTTTTGCCAGGAGTAGCAAAACCCTTCAATCAGCAGGTCAGGACAGAAGCCTGGTATGGTCAGTGGGTGCTCACAGGCAGTGTATGGCTGCATCTCACCTTCTCTGGCATGCCAGACACAGATCTGAAGTGAAATAAATAAAAAAAAAAAAAGGGCAAGCCCTAGGCAGGGTTGTGTGTTCCTACTTGCACTGGAAGCCCCTCCCAGTTTCAATCCCCAAGGCTAATGCAATCCAACATGCTTGGAGATCAAAGTGACAAGGAGGTGTAAGATGGAAAACCTGACCTGCATTCCCCCAAGTGAAGAGGGAGTTGCAACGAGAACCTAGCTGGTCACAGTGGAATTGCAAACAAATCCCAGAACTTTGGCAGAGGTTTTTTACTGAGGCTTATTCTGCAGGGATAGGAATTTCTGAAATTCAATCCCTTCGGCCACAACTTCATTTCTGGTGTCAGCATGTTGTTACATTCCAAGGAGAAACAGGCTTCCTTCTTCCATCTCACCTAATGCTCCATTTAGGTTTTGGAAGATTCGGCTTCTTTGGTCTAGACTGATGTTGATATTTTCCTAAAAGAACAAGACAAATAACCTGCATTAGAACACAATCCACTCTCTCCATATGAGAGACCATATGCTGAGCAAAGATATATCACATTCCTACATTCATTCCCATACTGTCCAGGCTCTGAAGCCTAAACCACTCCCACCTAATCCTCATTTTCACTTGAACCTGGGAAAATTTACCATTTTCTAAAATTACTTAAATAAATTACATTAGACAAACCCATGGAAATAAACATTTTAAAACTGCTCTGGGTGTGCCAATAATAACATGCAGCATATGAATGAAGTACACTTGCAGCACAGTCATATAAGTCCCACCTCTAATATGCAGGAATGCCAAGATAGTAAGATTTTCTCCATCTGCTGCGTAGAAAATTTCCTGTCATACATTCACGGGGCAAGTGTTACCCCAAGTGTTGCTCCTGGTACTGGTATCAAACCAGAACACAGTCAGTGTGCAAGGCCAGCTTGTGCAAGCTTTGTTCTTATTCCTGCTGCAAGTCACACTCTGACTGGATTTTTGTCAGACTAAAATCCTGCTCTGACTTAAGAGTTCCATGTCCCTCCAGGCATCCATTAAGACTGATTACTGGGAAGGACAGCAGGGTGCTCACATCCGCTGTCTGAATGCCAAGGCAGTGGCATTACTCAGCTGTTGTGTGGCACAGGGCCAGAAGTGCAGATGTGAATATTAAAAGAACTGTTCATGTTAAAATATCATAGGCCATATTCGGATTTGGGGAAGTAAAAAAAGTGCAACTGCTCTGAATTTTTCATCAAAAGTGTAATTCCTCTAAGCAGTCTGAAAGCAGTTTCCTGTTTCAAATGTTTCCTCTTGCCTTTACTGTTACAGTTTGAATTCTTAGTTCCCATGTGTCCGTGGGGTCCCTCAGGGACAGGCCCTGCACAATGCAGAACTGGGCAAGGACAACAGAAACAGAACCACCCTGTGGGCTGGCTAATTCAGCCAGTGCACCACTGCCCTATTGCCTGATGCAGACTTTGTCAGCCAGGATCTGGAGGTATTTGCTAGGGCAGTGGCAGCCTCTTTGTTTCAGCAGGGCTACCCACTGTGATGCCCATGGTCTCTGTCCTGTGTCAAAACAGTGGCTACAAGGCTGTGAACCATTGCAGGAATACTGCACAGAGGATTTATAACAATGCTTCTCAGATAACTGCTCCTTATCCCAAATTCTAGCTACACCTACCCTTTTTTCTGGATCCAAGAAGACATTCGTATAGAAGAGCTGGTCACTGTCATCATCCTGTCCTTTCCACTCCTCCACAAGCTTCTTCAGGTTTGGAGCATAACCTATGAATCCTGTGGGAATAAATATTGAATCCCATTAATATGAATTCCCATAAGTATTGGAATAAGCAGTGTTGTAACCCAGGCAACCGAAAAGGGAAATGACCCTGTACACACACGCTCTCATTTCTTTCCCACCAAGTCTCACCATACCCTGCACTGCTGCAGAGACACACCAGCTTTCAGCAAAAGCATGTATAGACCATACTTCCCAACACAGAATGACACCAGGATTAAATCTGTAAAATTCAGCATCAGGAAAGCTCAATACACTAAAAAGGGAGAAGAGAGAGAGGAGGTTCCTGTTCTCTACAGGCAATTCATAGCTATGTCCCCTCCTACAGGTAAAAGACAGGAGCATTTCCATTAGGGTCAGTTAAGCACCGGGCTTCAGCTTGAACCGTGTTGTGGAAAGATGCTTTCCATATCTGGTCATCTGCTGCTTCTCCAAGGGGCAGTTCTATTAGGGGGAAAAAGATGAGGGAGGTTCTCATCTGAAGGAAGGCTCCACATCTTACCTCCAGAACCCAGGAAGCGCTTTCCATCTCGCACTGGAGGGTACTTGGCTTCTAGCTTTCTGTCAGGATAGATGTAATTCTCTGCTGAGAAGACAACCTTGCTCTTGGCTTGTTTGAACTTCTTCAGCAGTTCTGTGGGGCCCGAAGCAAAGAGTACATCATAGCTGAAGCAAAAGACAGGCAAGAAAGAGACAGAAAGAAATGGAGTCAGAAAAAAATGTCAGCGTGAAAGTTTCTTTAAACAGCTGATCCTTTCAGAATCCCTTTCTTTTAGTTCTGCTTCACAACATTACATGTCATAACCATAGCTGATTAAAGTGCTACCTTATTCATAGAGTGGAAAATGTTACTTTCCACTGCAGATTCCACACTGGCTTGAGGCAACTTATGCCCATTCTTATTTTTACTGAGTTTTCACTGACGATAACAACAAATCTTCCATGGTGCAAAACACTCTGATCTCTTCTTGCTTTTCCCCCACCTGGAACTGTGAAGCCCTGGTGCCCTCACTGTTTGTAACAACCTTTTACTTATTGAAGGAAGAATAATTCTGCCAATCCTTTCCAGACTAAACACAGGTCATGCTTTTTACATCTTTTGGCATCCTGCCACTCTCCTCTGAGGTCCCTGAAGATCTTCAGGAGGAACTTATACTGGACACTCCTCACTGGGAGTCGCTCACTTCAGTACTGGGCAGAACTGACTGCTTTCCAGGAGTCACTCCCAGTAGGAGACTTGTATTTTCTGCAAGAGGATGTGCACACTTCAAGCTCATTTTGTTAAGTGAAAAAGTTGCTCATTCCAGAGATTAATCATTCTTAACTTCTCCAAACACACATAGACATTCAGAGCTGCAAAAGATCATGTCCCTGGCATGGGAGGTAGAGACAGATAGAGGGATTCTAGTCGTGCCTCTTGCTGGGCATTTGAAAAGACACTGAAACTCCAAGCCAACCTTTTCTCATCTCACATTTCTCTGGCAGACTAGTTCTTGGCTCTCAAGATTGTGTTGCAGCCTGCCTCACCTTATAAAACAAATAGTTCTGGTAAGAGAGGCCTACTTAGTTCCACAGAAATTGTCTGCTCACTCTCTTCAGACAGATGGCCAAATTCCACCGTGGCAGAAACAGGTATAATGCTATCAAATTTATGGAATCAGCCTATTTAGATCAGAGCCTCCCAGATGCCACGGATGCAGCTCTGAGCAACTCTTAGGCAGCTGCAGAGAGTTCAGGAGGAAAAAAGAAAAAAAGAGGAGGAGGTCTGGGCACACCTTTGACCCAAAAGCAATCTACTTCACAGTTAATTTCTTCCTAGTAGGACCTGTCCAAACACACTTATGCTTCAGTTCATGGCAAATGCTTCCCAACCAGTTACCTTTCTGTGAACAGGATGATCAAGTCCTCCTTATCTTCATACTGCTTCAAAGCTGCCTTCAGGAGTCGGACCTTCTGCCCACCTCCTGCTGGCTTCTGGTCACCTCCACCCTGCCACTCCTCATCCAGCCCCAGCACCTAAAGAAGAACAGGGACAGGCTCCACCAAACAGGTCACTTGCCCAGTGAGAGAGGAAAGGACCACAACCCACAACCTTCCTAGCCCTGACAAGTCCCAGTGCAAATCACAACAAAAAAAAAAACCCAGCATCAGTTCCCTTTGAGCAGCCACCACCTCAGGCTGCTTGCCATCACCTGGACTTTGTAGTTGAAGAATTGGGCTGATCTTCTAAAGCGCTGGAATCCCTCAGTCTGCTTGGTGGCCACAGTAAGAACCAGGAGGTTTTCTGCATACAGGAGAAAGCACGAGAGACATTCAATTTGCAGTTTTCACCAACAGGTGTCCAATACCTAACAAAGAGGCTTTACTATCAGTTACTGAGCCACGGTAGGAATTAATAGCCTAAAGGGTATAAATATGATTTTTATGTGGAAGCTCTGGTTTCTTCATTGTAATGATCAAATGCTGTAATTTGTCTTTACACTTTTGCTTAAGTAGGAATTTGTATAGGCTCTGGCAACAGTGCTTAAATGTGAATCCTGGCCATACGATTTTAGCATCAGAAAATACCAGGAAAAACTGAAGGCACATTTTCTTGGCTTGAGCAGGCTTCTTTTGGAATGATGATTTTTTTTTCAATGGATGTACCAGATGCATCTTGCTAGTGTACCCAAACTGATATTCTGCCTGATATTAAAGAAGAAGGATCCAGAAGCTGGATTCCTGAATAGACCAGACAAAGGCAGCAGAAATAAAAAATAAGTGTAGGACTCCAAGTTAGGAAGAAAGAGGATGTTGCTTAAATTCCTAAAGGGAATTCCTAAAGTCCTTTACCTGTTTCAGAATCAAAAGAGGAGAGATTGAAAACAGTCAATAGGTCAGCTCTAATTGTAGTTCAGTAGACATTCACTCAGACAGATGAAGGGAGTGATAAATAAAAGACATGAATCCTACATTTGTGTAGGTTTTAAAGGAGATTTTTAGATGTATGGAGTGCATTCCTAATCCAGCTCTTCCAGCACACTCCAGATCCTTGTGTCCTGTCCAGTCAGAGGGTGCAAAGAAATGAGTAAAATATGTATCTCCTCAGGGAATATGTTAAAGTCATTAAAGTTTGTAGCCACACAATGGCATGCAGAAAACCATGGCAGCTTTACAAGATAGATCTGAGCTCACAGATTCTGAGAAGGTGAAGATCACACTGCCAATGAAGAGGGGGGGCAAATGTAGGCCTGCCAGAGAGGAATGCAAAGACAAGCATCAAATTCTAGCACCTGAAAGGAGAAAGCAAATTATAAAGAAACAAAGAAAGGAGCCCTATTGCTATGCAATTACTTCATCCTGAATTCTCAGACAACTCACATTGAAGAAATCATGAATACATTTTTATGCTGCCACCCCAAGAAAACAACAAACTGTTTATGACTTGACTGCCAAAAGTTTGCTGGAGAAGATGCAGAGCTAAAGGCTCAACCCCCCCACAGGAAGGGAATCCTATTTCTAAAACAGAAAAAAGGTTTCAGGGTGCAACTTGTGAATTCATTGGAGAACACAAAGCCAGCTCAGAGACAATTATGCACCTCAGCTGACTTCCCAGTTGAAGATTCCCTTCTCATTTTTGGTCTGTGGGGTAAGACTTTGACAAACACTAAGCTCAGTTTCTGCTCTGAGAAAATCTCTGCAGTAGCAAGAGCTTTCCATCCCAAGAGACATTCCTTCAGCCCAGGACTAGTAGCTTGTGCTGAGCTATGCTGCCTCTGCTCCTGCTCCTTTAACCCTTTTTTCTCCTTGAAGATTTTGCTGAATGCTGCAGCTGATAAAGAGCAGTAAACCCCTTTAATTTCAGTATTACATGCGGGCATTCAACCTTCAAATGCAGACTGATGCTTCCCAATTTTCCCTGTCACTGTACTTTTCCTGTGTAGAAGTGGCAGCCAATCTGTTATGCTGGGCCTCCTGGGCCCAGAGACTCCTTAGGCCATGCTGACAATTCCAAATGGTGTAAATACATTTAATAATGGTATGGTTACAAAATAGGAACAGTGTAATTAACAAAGCAAGCACTGCACCAGGAACCTGGACTGTACTGCTCACCCTGCTATGCCAATTTTGCTCTGCCTCTGGTTTTCCACCTGTAGAATGAATACAGAGAACATTTACCACTTTTGTGAGCAATTTTGTGAGCACTATAGCTGCAAAGGATCCTGCAGGAACAAAGCTGGAAGTGGAGCAGGGACTCCCGTATCAAAGTCACAGTGATTGGGTGGAATTCTTAGTATTTGCAAAAAGTAAATGACAAGATGAGCTCAGTAACAAAAAATTTTAGAGTTATTTACTTCTCCTCTGACTCTACAGGGAAAGCACAGCTGCATTTTAGGACAAAGAATGAATTTATCCCTAGGCTGTGCTTTGGGAAATCTTAACTGTGCCACTTCCTGTAAAGACAGTGCCCAAGAAAATACCACTTATTTGGGGAATCAAACAGAAGAAAACAGTGCACAATTCAAGAGTAGATAAGATAATATTTGCATTAAATTTAAATCTACAGGATTTTTTTAAAAGATCCAATTAACCACAAACTGTGATTGGAGCTTCTGCAGAGATCTAAGAGAACATGCAAGACAGAAGCCAGGGATGTTTATGCTCCCGTTACTCTGAAGAAGCTGAGGCACAGACAAGGTGAGACATTCATTCTTCCATACATGCCAGATGTGATGACTTCAGAAAGCAGTAAATTCCAAATCTCTCTTTCTAATCAACACAGCTCAGCATTCAATTTTATATCTCTAAGTGCACTCTAAAACCTTACTAAAAACATGGAAGAGTTGAGATGTGTAAGGAAGTCAGGATAGCACAGAGAGAATAATTACTTATATTTTACCTAATAGTTGCCCTAATAGAAGAAAACACTTTGCTTTAATTATGCCTCTATGGCTGAAGAACTCCCCTCCATGTTACCTGTACTGAGTAAAACCATGTAATAAAGCTACTTACACCAGCATCACATTGTGAGGGGAAAGATTCCAGGTAACAAGGTGAAATCTCTCCATTGACACTTTTCTAATCAAGACTGAGATAATTATCCAAACTTTTTGGCAGAGTGACAGCATGTGAACCCCTTTGTCAGCCTGTCTGACAGTGTAGCTGCCCCAATCCTCTCCTTCTTACTCTTCCACCACTTACTCTTCAGAGCATCTACCAACTGTGTATGTGCCACTGATGCTATTTTTGAAGCCTCTCGCCTCTCAGGTCACAGCGTGGACACTCGGGGATCAAACACTGTTACTGTATTTTGGAAGTTTAAATTCAAAGGAGGTGGGATGCAACCCGTGCCACTGTGAGTACCGGGATGAGAAGCTGCCCGGGGCAGTTGTGTGCCGCACAACTTAGAGCTGCGGGAGCCCCTCCGGTACCGGAGCCGCAGGAGGACACCCGGGGCAGCCTGTGCGCTGCCTCCCAACTCCCGCAGGTTCCGGCGGGCCCAGGGGCTCCGGCTCAGCCGCGGGCAGGAGCCTCAGGCCGGGCAATGCCTCTGAACCGGGCCGGGGCGTTAAGGACAGCGGCGGCACCGACAGCGGGTGTGCCCCTCCACCGGCCCGGTTCCCCCGGTTCTCACGGTTCCCCCGGAGCAGCCCCCCCAGAGCAACCCCCCGTTACCTTNCCCGCCCGGTGGGGACGGGCGGAGGAAGCGCGGAGGCGGCGGCTCCTCCTCCCGGGCCGCCCCGGCCCCCGCAAGAGGCGGGGAGGCAGCGGGGGCCGCTCGGGAAGCTCCGGGGCTGAGGTTTGCGGGAAAACTTCGGCAAGGACAGAGAAAGCTGCTGAGGTTGGGTCGCGGAGCTGCAGTGATTTTACCCGGGGCTGCAGGGGGAAGGAACGGACACCGAGCAAAGGGGGAGGATTGGGGTCCCTGTCATTGCACAGGCACTGAGTGTGGAATAAGCAAAACAGAAACGGGCTCGGGAAACTCTTCTTGATACTTTTTTCCCACCTGTCATCTCATGTCATCATGGGATAAAACAGAGTTCAGTTTTAATTAAAAAAAAAAAAAAAAAAAAAAAAAAAAAAAAGCAAAAAAAAAAAAAAG
The DNA here is from genome assembly GCA_038090715.1 of Florisuga fusca. Taxonomy (NCBI): domain Eukaryota; kingdom Metazoa; phylum Chordata; class Aves; order Apodiformes; family Trochilidae; genus Florisuga; species Florisuga fusca. The sequence continues at coordinate 5,094,438 of JAAWXA010000039.1, forward strand.
CCGTGTAAAATTCTGAGACCCCAAGTCTGCTGTTTTCTGCCAGAAAACCACCTCTTGAAATTAACATAGATCACGGATACTACAGGATTCAGGTTTTCAAAATAGATACAATAAGGTACAATCTTAGAGGGGAAAGTTTTAAACACACGTTAGAAAGGCCCCACTGTAGCTAATTAATATCCTCCACACTTCATAATAATAACTACCACTGCTATTTGTTTGCTCACTGAGAATATTCTTGAGTGTTTCCATCACCCCAAAGCAGGAGTTCCCTCATAATTACCAGGCAAACAGAATACTCTTCATGCTCAAGTGATGTACTGCAGGCAACAATCCAAGGAAATCCTAGTTTTCCCTAAGATGGTGATTTCAGGAAACTTCCTGTTGCAAAGCAAAAACACAAAAACCCAGATTCACTTCAGATTTCATCAATACTTTGCAGGCCCAGATAAAGCCTCTGATAAAGCTTCAGATAAGCCAGGACCCACAAGTGTCCAGCATCTCCCCTTCAAACCTGAGATCTGTGACTCGAACTAGAGTTTTAAAAATCGTGAGTTAAACCTCTCCATTCTGAAGGGTCTTTAGAATGTATGAATTCAGAAACTATGAATGCATCATTGTTTATACTGCCATACTCGGCAGTCCCTGTTTGACAGCTCTGTTTGCATTGTGCAGTGATGCCAACCCAGCCAGCATATTTTTTTTTCTTTTTTTTTCTCCTGTCTCTCTGTTTGCAGTGCTGGAGCCAGCTCTGTCTGCTTAACCAGAGGCAGCTGCCGCTGCAGATGTTCCGATGAGTACGTGCAACACGTGCTGCGAGCAAAGCTGCCACTTCCCAAAAACTGGAAGGATCAGAGCACACCAGAGATCCTGAAAAAACCCCAACCCTGCTCTGCTGGGCCAGGGTCTCACCCACCCCCCAGCCACACAGCTCATCTGCAGGGAGAAGTTAGGGAAGGGTCTCGGCTCTCCCCATCTCTGTCAGGAATCTCACTTCATTTAACTCAGGGTTCCCGCACAGGCTTTGCCTTTTTTCCTTTTTTTTTTTTTTTTTTTTTTTTTTTTTTTTTTTTTTTTTTTGAGTTGCACCGCAGTCCCAGAATTTCTGCGGTTTCTCATGAGACATCATGAAGTTTGTTTCTCCATTTACTAAACAGTGGATTAAGGTTTGGTGGAATAGAACTTGCTTCCCCGGGATAAAAAGGAGCAAATTCCACTCAAATCACGGAAAACGCCTTCAAGCCCCCTCCGCTCTTTCTCGGGCGGGAGAGACAAAAACTCAGTCACGGGCTGCGGAGAGGCTGAGGCCCCCGCGGGGCCGCGGGATGGGGGCGGCCAGGAGCCGGGAGGGGCGGTAGGTTGAGCCCGGGGGCTTCCCAGGGCGCGTCGGATCCGGCCGAACCGAACCGAACCGGGCCGGGCTCCCCGCCAGGCTCCTCCTCAGGGCGGGGCAGTCGCAAAGTGCCGCAAAGCGCCGGGGCTGCCGCACGGCGGAGCTTCCGGGGGCGGCGATGGCGGCCTGAGGGTCGCTGCTCCG
>JAAWXA010000039.1:5095990-5165606 GCA_038090715.1 Florisuga fusca
GGACGGGGCCGTGCGGCGGGTGCGTTGCGTTCAGACCGGCCCCGGGGCGGGCGCCGGGGACTGCGTGACGGTGCGGGAGGAGGTGGTGGCTCACCGGAGCCGCCCGCACCTCTACCTGCAGCGCATCCGCATCGCCAACCCCACCGAGCGGGTGGCCGCCTTCGAGGCCTCGGCCCCGGCTTCTGCGGCCTCGGCGGGCGGGCGTTTCGCTACCAGCCTGGAGAAGGCGGAGGAGCGGCAGTTCCTGCTCTCCTCCGGGCGCTTGCTGCTGGCCGGCAGCCCCAAGGTGGTGCTGCTGGTGGTGGCTGCCAAGAAGCTGGTGAGCCGGGTGCAGGTGGCTCCCAAATCCCACTTTGATGAAACCGTCCTCTCCGTGGTGCACACCTCGGAGCCCATCGAGGTCTCCAGGCTGGAGGAGACCTTCAGCAAGCTGAGGGAGGCGGCCAAGAAGGAGATGCTGGAGGTGATGCAGATGGGGGTGGAAGATCTTTTCCAGGAGCACCAACAGACCTGGTCTGACCTCTTCATTTCAGGTGAGGAAAGTGATGCTCAGGTTCCAAGGGGGTGCTCTAGAGGGCTGCTGGAGGCTCAGGGACCTGGTTGTTGTCTCCAGAGGCTCTGTGCTTCCTGACAGGTTTCTCTCAGGGTCATCTTGTGTGATAATAAAACCATTCCTAGTTTTACAGAAGTGGAGTTTTCCTTACTGCATAAAGGTAGAAGAACACTTCTAATCAAAAGACAATGTACTGGCTCCTATATCTATAGGAACTTCACTGCTTTGCCCAGCTGGAAATAAAGTTGACCTTTAGTGACAATATAAAGGACAGATTTCTCATTGAAGTTAGACGCTCTCCTACAGGGATGTTTTTTCTGGCCTTGCATAAAAGAGTAGCTGCCCAAGTAATACAGAACTTGCTGGCTTAGAGCCAGTAAAAAGATAAATGTTCCTGTGGCAGATCATTCCTGTGGAATCTTGGTGACAGCTCCATAAGGTGTCTGTCCTTGCCTTTGTGGGAGTTTTGGAGAGCATCTAAGAAAATTCAAGGAAACATTTCACTTCAGTTTCATAGGGAGAGGTTTCTTAGGTGTTATAAAAAATGTCTGTGCATTGAACAATGATGCAGACATTTGATCTTCTTTCTCTCCTGATTAATGCCATATTCACATGGGATTCTCTGACTCTTGGTTGTTTTTCTTTCTTCCAGGGGTTGAAATGATAAAGATCACAGATTCCCATACACCATCCAGTGAGACTGTCAACATGACCCTCTACTACATGCTGTCCAGCATGCCAGCTCCTCTGCTAGACCCACTCATTAGTGGGGAGGACAGAGAAAAAATGGAAGCCAGCTTGAACTATGCTGACCACTGCTTCAGTGGCCATGCAACCATGCATGCAGAGAACCTGTGGCCAGCAAAGCTGACCAGTGTCACCCAGATCTTGCAGCTCTCAGACCTGTGGAAGCTAACTCTCCAGAAACGGGGCTGCAAGGGCCTTGTGGCAGCTGGAGTCCACGGACTTATGCAGGGAATGGTGCTTAGTTTTGGAGGTCTGCAGTTCACAGAAAACCATCTCCAGTTTCAGGCTGACCCCGATGTACTTCATAACAGCTATTCCTTACGTGGGATCCATTACAATAAGGACTTGATTAACTTAGCTGTCCTGCTGGATGCTGAAGGAAAGCCCTTCTTGCACGTGTCTGTGAAATTCCAAGAGAAGCCAGTGAGGCTGTATGCATGTGAGGCAGGCTGTCTGAATGAGCCTGTGGAGCTGACCTCAGAGGCACGAGGCCACACGTTCCCTGTCATGGTGACTCAGCCCATCACTCCACTCCTTTACATCTCCACAGATCTGATCCACTTGCAGGATCTGAGACACACGCTCCATCTCAAAGCCATTCTGGCTCATGAGGAGCACATGGCCAAGCAATACCCAGGCTTGCCCTTCCTCTTCTGGTTCAGTGTGGCATCCTTAATCACACTGTTTCACTTGTTTCTGTTCAAACTCATCTACAACGAATACTGCGGGCCGGGGGCCAAGCCGCTCTTCAGGAGTAAGGTATAAGGCTGCTGCTTTTGGCTGCTGTGTTGTCAACCTGATTTTCTGTCAGCTGTGCCTAGGGAGGTTCTGTTTTGTATTCTGAGGCTTTTGTCCTCTTGCAAGAAGAAGGATGGGGGCAGGGGTTGGAGCACAAGGGCTCACAAATGTTAGAAAAGAGAAATCCATCGTGTGTCCTTCTTAAACATTTGTAAGGCTGCAGATCAAGGCAGACCCAGCTTTTCTGTCCTCTTTCCACACTGTGGTGTAGGACATTGCTTGTTTTTAATCCCAAAGTCACAGCTGTGTCTCGAGATGCTTGTCATGCAGTACCAGAATGCTTGGAAGAGCACTGCTGTGCTTGTCTTTACTCCCGTGGGGGAGCTGTGCATGCTTGTCCACTTGGTTTGGATGTGTGGCATGTTGTACCAGAACACACAAAGGCAAACTGGTGTTCTTAGGGCAAGGTGCAGACTTGCTGGGAGCACTGGTGGAGGCTCAGAGGTTTATAGACACTGTGCAGTCCTCCATCAAACCACATTTGCCACTGTTGTTTTGGTAAAGTCCTGAGCTCATGTTTTTTCCATTCAGACAAAATCTGTGTTAATGATGTGTTAAGAGAAATACTGAGTGCTTTTTACTGTAAACTTGGGGGTTCTGACTTTGAGCTCTACTGCATCTCACTTTGGTGTAAAGGATTTTAAATTACTGTTTTGAGTTGCCTTAGAAAACTTAGTTGCTAATAAAAACTTAGCACAGAATAGACGTAGATGGTGATTTCTGCTCTTAGTACTGGTACTTTCTGGTTGTGTGTTGATACACAGTGGAAATGGAAGACAAGACTGGATTTGCTGTGTGAGCTAGCCATAATGTTTAGAGGAATCCCCCCTTAGGGTTGAACAGAGTTAAATGTAACTGGTGGTATTAAAAAAACCCAACATAGTGAAATAGAGATATCAGGCAAAATGTTCTAGGTTTAGAGTGCCCTGTTTTCCAAATTATAAAAGCAAATTAAATTCTGGATAGCTAGGGCTGGACAGAAGGTACTGGACTAAACCTGACAGTCAGTACCGAGGGGGTTTAAAATGAGTTGGCGATTTGCCTCACGTCTCACTGGCTCTGTAAGGTTGAGGACTGTAAGGGTCAGGCCTGATCCCAAGCAGGTCTGAGTATGTCATATGTTGAAAGAATTAGAAGGTGCTCATCTAGACAGCTTAGCCTGGGAAGAGGGAGGATAGGTGTGGATGTATAGGTATCAGTAACAAGCCTATGATCATGATCAAAACCTTAGTGCAAAAGAAGTGGTCAGGAAGTGATTCCAATATTGTGTACACAGCTGTGCCCTGACGTGCATCCTGAAATGTGTCCTTGAAATGATAGAATTACATCCCTTTTTTCACTGCTGTCTATCTGGTTGCCTTTGTCATCTACAAGACTTGCCTCCTGCCTTCTCCAGAATGAGTTGTTAAGTGTTGCTGCTGCAGGTAACTCTCCCTGACACTTTGCTCTGATGCTTCACAGCTCCACGCCAGGGCTGATGTGACAACTCTTCCTTCTTGACACTGCAAAGAGCCTTGCAGTGCACAACAGCTCTGTTGCCTCATCATAATTGGACGTACTTACAATGAAGATGGTGCAGAACTTGATTCCAGAAACAGGGATGAAGTGGAACCCGGCTGGAGCTCAGTGTCTCTGCAGCAGTAAACAAGATGGGTGGTGTTGGTGGAACACCGGTTCATTCCTGGAATGGGAACATCCCAGTGTCCAAGTGAGCTTAGTCCTGCTTTCAGCCTCCATTTGCACAAGACATTTGACAATTTTGCAGCTGAGAACAAGGACCTTTTGAAAGCAACAATCCTTTTGTGCCTTGTTAAGAGAGGAATCTGAGACTTGGGAGGTGTGGTTATTCAGGAGTTTACCCCAGAAGCTTGTGTAACATGTTTCTTTTTCCTTCAGTTCCCTAAGAGTAATCCATTTGGTGAAAATACTTGAAGATACACTAAGTCCTTTGATATTTTGATTTGTTCTTTTGGGGTTTTTTGGGTTTTAATTTTACAGGAAAATAAAGAATGATGACTCCCTACATAGAGTTAAATTAACTAGAAAACTTTAGTGTAACTTCCTTTCTGGTGTACATTTCTTAATTTATTGCTTGGGGGGAGGGGGAGGTTGTTAATAATTTTACCTCCACATCAGTAACAAGTCAGTCAACTGAACTGTAGCTATCTAAGTGCTGGTAACAGGTTTTTTTTCAGCCTTTATGATTGCAGAGTGCAAAACCAATTTAATGAAATTATTTTCTGGATTTACAGTCGGAAGTGCTGATCTGCAGGTTTCCTATCCTAACCATACTGAGTCTTTGTGCATTGATTTGTTTTGGCTATGGGAGGAAACATCCCACTTTCTAGTGATTTAAAGGTCTTTTGGTTTTAAAATACCAAAGCTGTTGTTTCTAAATAAATACCTTTCAGTCAAAACTGATCACTGAAGTGTGGTTTGGGTTCTTTTGGTTTTGCTTTTGGTCTTCTTTCTTTCCTCTCTTTACTCCTCACCTAGTTAAAAAAAGCAGAGCTTTATGTTACATCTGAGGCCAGTATTGACTACAAAACTGCTTGGATTAAAAGGAAGTGCAGTGTGGTAAAAAATACCTAAATGGACCTAAGCTGGGAACAGACAGTTTGGAAGTCATGATAAGAGACAGAAACACACAGGGTGGTGCTAATCTGCATTTCCCTGGCACTGTGTAACCTTGTACTATCTTGAGGCATGAAGGCCAAACTTCAGTTCTAAGCACACAGAAAGTACCTCAGGGAACAAGCAAGGAGCACATTTAATGTCTGTCCAGCAAGTAATGAATTTGACACATTTGATACTCCCAGTGAAAAGCTGGGGCAGGCTTTAACTTTGCATTTTTAAATAGGTTACTGTCTAGTTTGAGACTAAAAACCTCCCTCAGAGAAGTAGATTTTGGTGTTTGCTACTTATCTGCAGCCCATTCCTCATGGGAATTACTTTAGGATAGTTACTGCCCTACAAGTAAACAGCCTGAGACAGGGAGGCAATGGAGTACATTATGAATTGTACACCAAGTACATTGTATATTGAAAGAGATATTAAACTATTATTAAGCTATTAAGAGATATTGAAAGATATATTAAGCTATTAGGCTTTCACAGAACATACCAGAAGTTCCTGCTCTTTCTTACTGAAGCTCCATTTCCAGGAGCTGCTGTGAAACATCTGGCATGAACATGATAAAGAGTTTCCAGGATGCTGATCCCAAACCACCATGGTATCAGCTGGAGCCTGAGCCTTTTGATGTTCACCTGGAGAACTGCCAAGAGTGTGATGTCCACTGAGTTCAAGAAAGAGACTTTCAGCCTCTTTAGACCTGGGAAAGATGCATGAACAATCCTTACATAAAGGAGAGGAACCAAAAAGAAAAAAAGCTTTGAGAGTGTTTTATACTTAAAAAGGAACTGCTCCATAATTCCTTTGCAAAGAAAGAGGGGAAATCACAGAAATTTTTAAAAAATAAAAAAATAAAAAAATTCCATGTTTACAAGCACAGCCATAAAGCAGGAAAACTTTTCATCCAAAATGTAAACTTCATTTTTAGTTGGGATTCAGTTAAAATGATAGTGGCACAGAAGTTTAACTCAAAAGTATAGGATGTTGTTTAGCCTGTAAATTCAGACAATAAAAAGAGAGCCAACTAATTCATGAAAAAAAAAAAAAGAGAATCTCAGTTCTGCACTCACTTAATCCTGATTTATGCTTTTGTTGGATAATAAATACAAGATGCCAGAGCAGAATTTGGTTAATTCCATTTGAAGTTTAGAAAGCAGCTTTCTCAAGTGCTATTGTTTGAGTAGGTTAATGCATTATTCAGAAGCAAACAAACCAGCAAAGTATTATATATTTCTGCCTTCCACATGTGTGCTCCAGGCAACTTTCATCTAAATCGATGCCTACTGCTGAATGGAACTTATAAAAATCAGGGATTTTACTGCTTGTTACTACTGCATTAAGCAATAGATCTCTTTCATCTTTTTTGAAACCTCTAGTTTGATTTGTATGTACAATGCAACTCTGGAACAAAACTGGCATTAGGATATGTGTTTACATTCTAGTAAGTTGACCACCTATGTGTGACCTGGCTTACCAGATAGAGATGTTTGGTTTTTAAAATAACCAGTAACAGGTTTTTAGGTGAAAGATAGGCAGATGGAAACGTGGCAGAGGATGGAAAATTCCCATAGTAGAAGGAAAAAAAAAAAAAAAAAGGGAGGAGGCACAAGGGGTAAGTATTGATATCAAGTCATTGATGTCAAATGTTCAGTAATGAATTAGGATCCCTGTGGTGGTCTAAATGCCTGCTCCTGCCTGGTTTGCCTTAGGAGTGAAAATGCTTTACCCTTTTCTCATTAACAAGCTCACACTGCTTTGTATCAGAGGTCAGCATGATGTAAAAATAGTCATTTGCAATGCTACAGGAACCCTGTTCTTTTCCAGGGATGTGCTATTGACATAACAGAGGCAGAGGGGAAAGAAATTAATTCTGGCTCCCCATGGTACACCAGCATTCCTCCATCCCTCCAAAGCCTGGAACATCTTCCACTTCAAGTGATTCCAGTTTTACTGAAGAAGCAGGACACACTGAAACACTTAAAAGCAACTTCGGCTAGGAAAGAAGATGCAGGTTTCCAGTCAGGACTTGTCACTCAGTCACAAAACAAACCAGAACAAAATAATATTTCAATCAACCATAGAACCCTCCAGTAGCTGAGGTTGGGAGGAAGCCTCCAGACTTTGCCTAACCCAACCCAACAGAACCTATTGCTGCCTGAATAGATCAAACACTGCTACTAACTGACCACCCAGTGCTAGAGTAACTAATTTAACATTTTGCTTCTGAAAACATCTTCGTTACAAACTTGCAAGGCAATGGGAAAACAAACAGCTGCAGCTCCGGTGGAATTTGCTTTTAACCGAGTTGTCTATACACAGCGGGGATCCAAGGTCCATCTGAACTGGGGTTTTTTTAGGCACTTGTGCAGATAAAAAATTATCCCACAATTACACAGGTTTTCCATTGGTATCAGCATAGCACTGAATGTTAAATCGTGTCCCAGAGATAAACAATAAGGTATAAATTTGCTGGCAGAGCAGAGCCTGAGCAGCACCATGCTGGGAATCCTCTTTGCTGTGCTGTCCCTGGCAGCTGCAGGTATGTGCCCATTTTCAGCATTAGTTGAATTAAAATCTGAGAGCAGCTTTCATTTTTCTAGGGACATTAGACATTGTGCAACGAAGCAGAAGGGAGGCAGAAGTTAATCTAAAATTCTTTTGGAAAGAGTAACCAGGTGCTGTGTGCTCTGTTCTTATTCCAGAGGCTGGAAGAGCTTTGCTGCTCTCGGCCTTTAGCAAATTCAAAATTATTTTACTTAGCCTGGATACACTGAAACCACACCAAATTGCTGCATTGGCTGAGAGCTGCATCTCTGCTGACACATGAGAATTTGGTTAAGCCAACTTGGTTGGATTATCTGCCAGAAAAATGAAACAGTTCAAGCAGGTTTTGTGCAAGGATGCTCAGTTTGGACTGAGGCTGCATCCTCACTTCTAGCACATTAACCCACAGCCTATGGTTGTGCCTTACCATCCTCTGTACAAAGACAGTCTAGTTAGAAAAAACCTCCTTTCTTACAAGCATTTTTCCCCAAACTTCCTGCTTTAAAACCACATCCTATTTTTGTCTGTCTTCTAGCTTTTGGCTGCGGGGTTCCTGCCTACCCACCCACTGTCTCCAGAGTTGTTGGAGGGGAAAATGCCAGACCCTACAGCTGGCCCTGGCAGGTTGGTCAGTTTGTGCTTGCTCTGGAACAATTAGGGTTTGGATATTACCTTCTCATCAGTCCCGAGGCTTCCAGTCTTTTTAAGCAAGCTCTGAATGTGCCACCTCCAGCTGGTTATGGAGGTTTTCATTTTCTATCAGTAGTCTTAGCCACCACTCCATATTTAAGTGAGAAAAGTGTGAAATTCAGTGGAGCAGACAATGCCTGCTGGAGCATGGCTGTACACAGAGTTAAAAAATCCATTTCTGAAGGAAAGGGAATGTACTATTTGGGCCAGGCTTAGTGAGAACTTTGGAATAAACAACATTAAAAAACCAAAAAAACAACAACAACAAAAATCATGCTTTTCAGATGATAGGGAAGGAGGGAAACCTTTTCTTTGGTCAGGAGTGGGAAACCTGGTGCTGAAAATCCTCCCACCATCTCCCAGCAGCAAGTTGTGTTCTGGCTGCAGGAAGAAAGCACAATAAATAAATAAATAAATAAATAAAAAAAATCAGCAAACAAAAATCTGAGTCTTGAACATATTGATCCTAGGCCTCCCTCCAATACAGTTCAAATGGCAAATGGCATCACACCTGTGGAGGAACCCTCATTGCAACCAACTGGGTGATGACAGCTGCACACTGCATCAGGTAAAAAAACCCAAACCCTGGAGCTGAAGGGTCTGCCAGGAAGCAGGGCATGACCTGAGACAGATGAAACAACACTGGATGTGTTCCAGTTCTGCCTTTCCCAACTCAGAGCTAAACACTGTGTGTTTGGATTATAGCTAAGAGGTCAGAAGAAGAGTGACATCTTTTCATTTTCTTAACATAAACGTAGAGAGGAAAAACTCTCACACAATTACCTGAATTATAGATTCTTCCTTTTCTGTATATTACTACAAACATTATGTTTTCAAGTTGCTAGTAAAATTCAGCTGTATTGCCTGTTTCTATAACATAGGTGGCAGTGAGATCCACAGATTAACTGATCAGTCCATTCCTTGGAGAAGTAATCACAAATATTTTGAGTATACCATGCATTTCCAGTAAGCTCTTCATATTATGGGGCAGTATAACAAAGTATCAGGTTCATCTGTGCTTTTTCATCATCAAAACTGTTTCCAGAAGACAATCCTTTTCTGGTTTAGTAGCATATATCCTTGAATACATGCAGACAGTTCTTGCTTGTTTTAAGACTAAGTTGTAGAAACTGCAATAATATATAATAAGGAGCTTGGCTGCACGTTATTATTATAAATCCTACATATTAGAGATATCACACAGGTGTCTATCAGGAAATCTGTTTGTTGCTGTCAAAAAAAAAAGTTCAAAGTGTTTACTTAACTGAGGAATAAGAGCTGAATCCTGCATCTTGTGTTTGTTAATGAAGCCTTAAGCAGGAGCTGCCAGGACAGCTTGGAGATGAAACAATTATTAAGCCTAACACACAACCTCCGTCCTTGGCAAATCTGTCAGATGTTGGCTCTGCTCCAGACAAATGATGAATGGGATGTGAGATCACCACCTTGAGGAAATTCTTCCTGAATATCTCAGGTGGCAAAGCAGCAAGGCAGCAGCTGTGTAACTGCTGGTCCTTTCCTTGCCCAGTTCTTCCAGGAAATATCGAGTGTATCTTGGAAAATACAACTTAGCAGCTGAGGAAGAAGGATCAATTGCTCTTTCTCCAGAAAAAATCGTTGTCCATGAGGACTGGGATCCACAGAACGTTGCAAATGGGTAAGTTGGTGGCAAGTATTATATGACTTCTTAGATGCAGGGCAAAAATCAATCTGCCTGAACTGCACCCACACTGAGCTGTGGCAAATAAATGCACAAAGGTTTAGAGCCTCCTGTTCCAGCTTGCAGTGCTTCTAAATGTTTGCTTAGAGATGAGAGTTGAGTTTTCAGTGTGTACTTTTCCCTCCTCAAGAGAAGATAAAGAACTTTCATTTTTAATTACTTATTGATTGTGTTTCAGATGCCATTTTGCATGTTCACTGTGTGGTGGGTAACTGTTCTGTTCATTGATTTCCTTTGCACAGTGGAAGGGAAATAATTAATTTATACAACACTCTCTGAAACCCTCCAATGAATGGCATAAACACAGAGTGTTACCAATCAATGGTACTTGTATTTTTGTTGCTGAAGGACTCATGTCCTGCTGCAGGCTAAGGGCATTAGCAAAGAAATCCTCTTAGTTTCCAAGTCCTTGGAGTTAGTCCTAACACATTTCTTGGTGAAAAGAACCTATAAAAGGCAATTTCCAGAAAACTGCCAACAGGGAAGTGGAGAGTTCTGATGGGAACAGTCTTCCAGTCCATGGATTTCCCCATTGCTTTGAGGGTGGAGGAATCTTTACTGCTTACATCCCAGCCTCTTTGCTCCCTTGCACCCCCTCTGAAAGGCCAAGTGCTGTGTAACCGCTGAGTATCATTCTCCTGTGTCTTAATCTATCTGCAGTCCTCTTCACCCCTTCCCTTTCTTTCCCCCATCACAAATCTGTGTATCTGACCACAGGTATGACATTGCTTTGATCAAACTTACTGAAGATGTCACCCTAAGTGACCAAATTGAGCTGGCCTGCCTCCCCCCAGCACAAAGCATCCTCTCCTCCAACACTGCCTGCTATGTGACAGGATGGGGAAGACTGCAGAGTAAGTACTTGGACATTTGCAGAACAAAAATCTTTTAGTACTGCAAAAGATTTGCAGACTTTGAGACTGTCCAGAAAAAAAGCTTCTGGTGGTGCTCCAGGACCCCTCATCCTCAGTGCACTGAGATGGATTTATCAGGCTCCACTTTACTCCTTCCAGATTAAAAAATAAAATAAAATAAAAAAAAATATATATTTTTCTTTTGGCTTGCAGTGGGGCCAGTAATGCACTAGAGGGCCTTGTACTAAGCTTTTAGAAGCTATTGTAACACAAACGACCACAGTGTGCAGACTGGTAAATTTGCTAATCCTAACACTCCCCTCTGGATAACTGGAAAGATGCAGAAGGGAAGAGATCTGAAGAGAAGCAAATGTCAGACTCCAGGAGAAGTGTCAGCTCAGCCCAAGAGGCAATTCCTGGACTGATGAGCAAACCTGAGCAAAGAGCAGCCCTTTATTCCTCTAACAATTAGACATTTTGAAATGGAAGGCAACTTGTTAGTAAGTTAGGGCCTTCTATACATCCCTAAAAGAATGGAGCTAAAGAATAGAAAGCTTCTCCTTTAACACAGCCCCTAGGGATTTTCTTACCTGGTAGGACAGTACCCAGATCCTGGAAGAAAAGTAGCAATGCAGTTTGTTCTCTCTTCAGTGCCAGCTGCGACCATGACTTCTTTGCTTCTCTTTCCTCCCAGCAAATGGACCTCTTCCAGAAGACCTGCAGCAAGGCCTTTTGCTGGTGGTGGATTATGCAACTTGCTCTGAGCCTAGCTGGTGGGGAAGCATAGCAAAACCCACCATGGTTTGTGCTGGTGGGGATGGAATCATCTCCAGTTGTAACGTGAGTCCAGAGAACATTACTTTTAGGGCCTGGTTTCAGACACAAAGAGGCCTGATGGGAAGGAAAACCTGAAAAAAAACCTAACCAAAACCAAACCAAGGAAGCATTCACACTATGACTGCCATTAACTGTGCTCCCCCTTCTTCCCAGGGGGACTCTGGTGGCCCATTGAACTGCCAAGGTGCTGATGGCAGGTGGGAAGTCCATGGTATTGTCAGCTTTGGCTCTTCTCTTGGCTGCAATTATTATCACAAACCTTCTGTCTTCACCCGGGTCTCTGCTTATCACAGCTGGATCCAGCAGGTGAGGCTCTAGGGATTGCCAGAGACACTACAGACACTGAGATATTTCTGAGGTTCTTTCTGCTTGAGGTTTCTGCCACCTATTCCAGGAGCTGGATCACTTTGGGGTCATATGCTGCTTTACACACAAGTAAACTAAAGTAAACTAAACTTTACACACAAGTAAACTAAAGACAAGCCCTTTCCAAAAGAGCAAAAAACCCAGCAAAAATCAAGTATCCTTTTCTTAAATATTTCTTCTGCTTAAGTCTAGAACATCATTCATTTATTAATTTAATAGAAATTTTAATCTAAAAAGTGATTGAGAACCAAAAATCTTATTGCACTTATTTAAATCCTGTATCTTGGATGCAGCATATACCACTCACACATTCCCAGGTCTTGTGATCTGATTTGTCTCTTGTTTTACATTTTTGTAGGTTATAGCAAGCAACTAATCCAACGGGAGCTGGATGGGAGATGCCAAGAAAGAAAACAGTTTGAATACAGTGATAACCATGACACCATTGATCACAAAGAGCTGAGAAATTCTGCACATAACTTGTATTATACCCAACCATACTGCAATAAACTATTTTTTGCAAAGATGAAAGAAAAACGTGTGTTGGTGTCACATCTTCCTGAATATTGTCATGACCACAGCCTGTATTTTGTGCTAATAAACACAGGCTGGAGCTTGCTGCTTTCACCTGGGGGAAGATGTGAGCCTGCTGAGAAGAGGCTGGGCAGGAGGATGAGTGAGCCACAGGACCAGCTCCTGGGGAGGGGGTGAGCCAGGCAGGCACTGGAAGGGCTGGAAAAGGACTCAGCAGAGGAAGCAGAGGCAATGCCCAGGGGGAAGGCAGCAGGGGTGGAAGCAGAGCCATGCAGGTGAGTGGGGGAGCACTGCAAAACAGAGAAAGCATTTTAAAGTTTTTTTTTATTTTGTTCTTTAACACCCTGTGAGCTGGGGGCTGAGCAAGGAGAAGGGTAAAATCCAGCAGTGAGCAGCAGCAGTTTCTCTGCAGACCCAGCTCCTTCACCTCCCCGTTGCTCAGTTTTAAGTCATTTTTAAGTCATTTTTAAAGTCATTCAGATGCCAGGCAAAGCCCCCTGAGCTGTCACTGCCAGAAACAATGGGGATTTTTCTGCAAAGCACAAATAGAATCACCACCTTTTGCCTGGCACTAAATTAAAGCCCCTATTCATATTTCTTTCGTTGTATTAAAGGGCAGGCAGTACAGAACCAAGGTGGGGTTTTGTTGCGTATTTCTTCTCCCTCTTGGCACATATTTCGGTGGATTCAAAAGTAAAACAACTGATAAAAAAAATGGAATATGAGCGGCTCAGAGGTAAGCAGCAGATAGGATAAGGCAAAGATTGGAAGTTCATTGTGAGAACAGAAATGCAGGTGGGTTCAGAGAGAAATTTTTATAGGTTTGCACTTTCTTTCAGTCAGATATTTTGCAGTTGTTACCTTTGGATTGAAAACAAAAAAATAAAAGTAGATATATATAAACAGAAATAGAATTAAATAAATAAAACATGGTTATTTATAATCTTTTGGAGACTGTACTTGTATTACTTTTCTCCTACTTTACAACCACTGGCCACCGTTCTGCTGTGAAGGTCCCAGCAGGAACTTGTTTTGCCTAATAGCATCCTCTGCTGAGAAGCAGCAGGGTTTATTGGGGTTTTATTTATCTTATTAAAAATGTCATTTGACCTGTCTGAAAGAGAAGGGGATCTGTGGAGGGCTTTTGTCAATCACCTCTACTGTGCAGAGGACAGGGAAAAAACTAATTAAAAAAAAAGGCTGAATGGATTGATCAGCAACCCAGTCCCTTGGTTTGTTTTTTTATCAGTGGCAATCAAGGTTGTGCAGTTATTCAGGAGTCACCAGCAGAGTTGTTGTCATGAGTATCACTAATGTAAGATTGTAAATTATTAATAGCTCCTAAAATGAACATTGTTAGAGGGTATTTTGCTGTATGGAACATAGATGGCAATTATGTGCAGCATGAAACATGAAAGAAAAGGTAATCATGAAGCTCAAAAAGTAAAAATTGGCTATGCATATACTTGTGTAAAAACTAAAGCAAAACTGAAATTTGATCAATTTTCCTTCTGAAATATTTAGAGAATATTGTGGAAACATCTGAGGTCATTTGAAGGTATCAAGACAAATTACTCATCATCTGGAAACTGCTAGTAAGAACAAATTCTAACAGTTCTAAAAAAAAAATTAAACAATATCAGTTTATGACCACTGAGATAAGTAACTTTTCATGGGCTTCTCTGAGATTTGAATAGAAGTACCACAGAGGATAAACATAAAGCCAGTGATCTTATCAGTCTTAATACTCACAGAAAACCTGTGTGATTTCATCCATGTGTTTTTGCAGCTCTGAATGTGTCATGGAAACTGTCTTTTTACTACACCTTTTTCTTTTAAAATAAAATGTCAAGTGGAGCAAAATACAGTAAAACATCTTTTTCAATAACACTCAGCTGATGCATGAGCCCTGGACTTTGTTTCAGAATGCATGTGAATTGATAAATATCACTCCTAGCTCCAGTTATATTTTCAGAAGCTGTAAGAAACACCCCAGGGATCAGATACCTCCACTTTTTTTTTTATTTTTTTTATTTTTTAAAAAATTATTTTTATTTTTTAAATAATTTTTTTTTTTTTTTTTTTTTTTTTTTTTTTTTTTTTTTTTTTTTTTTTTTTTTTTTTTTTCAGATGTTCTCCCTCCTCCAATGCTGGTGGTAGAAAAACAGTTCAAAGGATTTTGACAGCATGCACGGTCTCCCTCTGCAGCCTCCTTGGAGCCATTTCTTTTGATTTGAGCAACAGCTTGGAAATATGGAGAAACACAGGGAAAGCCCTTCAGGAACTTGCATCCTGTGAAAACCTTTGGGCTGTTCAGCTCATCTATCTCCTGCAGGAAGAAAGGCAGAGCTGGCTGCTCCCTGCAGCAGACCAGAGGAATGGATCATTTCATGCTCACCTACTGGGGAATTTAAACTCCCTCTGTAAGACAAGTGCAGCAGAAGTGTATTGTGATACCTGCCAGTGCAAGGAGGAGAAAATCTCCATTTGCAGATTTGACATGATTGACATGAGACAAAAATTAAACAGCACAAGGGACACTGAAGCCAGCCAGGTGCTCTCTGGAGCAATCTCAGAACTGCTGGAGCATTTTAGTAGTCCCCATGAAGAGCTCAGAGCTATGAGACACAATCCTGACTGGGCAGATGTAGTAGCTTTCAAAATCATCCTTCAAATAAGAGAAGTCATACTTAGAGCTCATTTAATGCCAGCAACTGCAAGCTTTCAAACAACATTGCATCAATTTTTTGCCATTCTGAACTATGCTATCATCTCCTCAGAGAGTGTACAGAAGTGCTGGATGGACAACATGAATCTTTCACTTCATTTCACCCTCTATGAAGGAATCTCTTTTTTTGTCCCATTCATGGGCTCAGATGAACTTGTGTCCACTGAAGCCTTGGCAAAGGGACTGCCTTACATACAGAGCTGCCTGCTGCAGAAGGGACAGGAAAAGCTCATCAAGAAATCTAAAGAAATCCTGTCCACAATGAGCCTTAAGATCAGTCTGTTAGTGATAGCTTGCCTCATCTACCCCATAATCCTGGTGTCCTTCAAGAAAATGACAGATTGGATCCACAATTATGCCAGGAACCTCAAGAAAAAGACAGAGGACTTGAGAAGGGAGAGGCAGCTTGCTGAGGACCTCTTACACCAGATGTTGCCAAAATCTGTGGCCAAGCAGCTAAGGAAACACCAAAAAGTTGAGGCAGAAAACTATGATCAGGTTAGCAAATGGAAAGGATAAGGCTCCTCATCAAGGATAGGAAAAGTATTCACCAGGAAAAGCACCTACCTTGCCACTGTTTTGAGGAGCTTGGTTTTGCACCCACAGTTGAATGGGGATGGAAATCCAGATATTCACAGCGGGGGTTGGGAAGAGCTGTGCAGTGTGCCATGAAGCACTTGGGCTGGTGGGGGAGGAAGAAGAGCCAACATTTCCAGAAGAGCAGCTTTAGATGTCAAAGATTGTGGTGGCAAGTTGTCTTTGGGCTTCAGAGCCTGTCCATGAGAGCATCATTAGATCACAGGTGCATAGAGCAGCAAAAACTGAGTTTCCTCCTTGTCAAATGGGAAGAGAAAAAAAAAAAACAAACCAAAAAACACAAGACAAAACCTGCTTGTACTTGTCAGCATGGTCACATAAACATAAGGAAGAGGAAAACCTGAGACTTAGAGAAGGATGCAAGGGACAGATGAGGATCTTGTAGGTTCAAGTGTGTAACCACACTGAAGCCTCTCAAAAAACCCCAAAGGCAGAGCTTGGCAGGCACCCATTTATTTACAGCTCTGCCTTGCAGCAGTTAAATTCAGTGTTGAATTTAGCAGCTGTGCTGCACAGCCCACAGACAAAATCCTCCTGCTACAGCAGTTGCAATTCTGTTCACACTTTTTTAACCTGGATGCTCCGCTACTTTCAGCTGTGAAACACAATAATAAATGTTTGCATCTAATTTGTAGGTGTCCTTATCAAAAGAGCAACCTGTAATTGCACAATTAATTACTCTTCACAATAGTCATGACATCAAAAGTAGCTGAACCAAGACAGGGAGTGAAAAGGTGGCTCTTCTGGATTAATTTGTATTACCAAGGATGAATAAAAGAACAATTTTAGTTTAAACAGCACAGAGAAGAAACAATTCTTTGCCAACAGCTGTAACACATTTCTATTCCACAATTCAATTATTATACTTTCTGTTTGTTCTTTTAGAAGTCTGATTTTTTTTGAAAGTAAATTTCTCTGCAAATGACTTGATTATAACATAGATAAACATAATAGGAAAGGAAGAAAATCCAGCTAATATTCCCTAATCCAACAAGAGCAGAGACAGCAGTTGACCTTTTAATTCACAGTTTGTTCAGATATTTAGTTTTGATCTCTAGCACAGTTTAAAGCACTCTAAAAGAAAAATCAGGCTCTACTTGTATAAGAAGCCTGTTGCTCACTGCTCATGAGATTCAAAGCACTCTTACAGGCTCCCACCTAGCACAAGATCCTCAGAGAAGTTCAGATGATAAATTTTTGAGATAAAACCAATTTCGTGTGTCCAAGCAATAGAGACAGAGCTTGTTAATTCAGGATTGTATCTATTCAGTTCTGGTTCTACATGCAGCCTGTGCCTTGGGCTGTTCTGCTCTGAATTTCATAAATCCCCAAAGTCTTCAAAGACTCTGCAACTGTTGCCTGGAGACCTCAGCTTCACATTTTCCTTCTCCCTCTGACAGGTGACTATCTTTTTCTCAGACATTGTGGGGTTCACAAGCATTGCTGCCTCCTGTACTCCCTTGGAAGTTGTGGAGATGCTCAACAATCTCTACGTCTGCTTTGACAGCAGGATTGAGTCTTATGATGTTTACAAGGTGAGTACAAACCTGCAGACAAGGAATCTGGAAGCAGCTGAAACCTTTCTTGCTTTCTTCCCTTGGGAAGATCAAATAGAGCGGGCCAAAAGCCATGAAATCCAAGATACCACACAGGGACCACACCACAGCTTGGCGAGGGGTGGAGCTGAGATGTGTTTTATTCTGATCTCCTTTTGAAAGAAAAGCTTGGTGCCTGCCACTTGGTGACACCTGCCCCTTCCCATCAGGTGGAAACCATCGGTGATGCCTACATGGTAGTGAGTGGCCTGCCAGAGAGGAATGGCAGCAGGCATGCTGATGAGATTGCCAAAATGTCCCTGGATCTGGTGGCAGCAGTTCGTCAGGTGGTGATCCCCCACATGCCAGCAGGGAGGCTGCAGCTGCGGGCTGGGATACACACAGGTAGGTGGGCATCAGAAACCAGAGAACAGGGCTCAGTCTCATTGGGTGAGGAGAAAAGAATCTTCCATTTCTTTATAAACCATTGGCTCTCTGTAGGGCCCGAGGATCATTACATCCCTCCTCAGATAAACACTGTGCAGCCAGGCCCTAGATACAGAGCATTCCCAGCTCCCACTGCTCTCTGAGCATCCCGACTGACGAGCATCCCGATCCCTGCGTCTGGCACCTCCCTGCACTTTTTCCCACTTGTTTCTTACTGGGTTGTCTCTGCCTTGTATGTCCTCAGGCCCCTGTGTAGCTGGAGTCGTGGGGTACAAAATGCCTCGGTACTGCCTTTTTGGGGACACTGTCAACACAGCCTCCCGCATGGAGTCCACCAGTTTGCGTAAGTGAGACAAGCACAGCCCGTGTGCTCCTCACCTCCCAGGCAGCCTCATCCCTAGGAGCATCCCTGCAGCAGATCCCAAGCCAGAAAACTGGTTACCAGAGGCAAAGAACCAGCACATGCCTGACCTGCAGTCCCCACTATCCCCGTACAAACACTTGTGATCAAAGAGGCAAGAGAAACTTGGGTATTCAGGCAGGCCAGTAGGGTCACATCTCTTACATCATTGCTGGAAATAAAAAAACTAGAAACTGGAGGAAAAAGAAGGTGGCAAAAGCCAAATAGCACAAGGTAAGCTGAGTTTAATTTTAGGGATTGTAGCACAAAGTTATTTGGTAGAAACACCAAGGCCACACAGAATAGGGCAGTGAATGTTTTCTTGGCCCAGCCTCTTATTCTGCCTTTTCCTACCACCATCACCTATTTTTCCTGCTGTACAACCCTGCTGTGCAGACACCCCGTGCAGCCCTGCACAGGCAGGTCAGAGGGTCAGTTCCCTGCTTCAGCCAACATCCGTGTAAAGCATCAGAGTCCCCAGCCAATGTATAAGGCACTTTCTTCATGCTTCTTCCTCAACCTCACATTTTCCAAAGAGGAAGGACAAGCACTGGGCTGATGGCTGCAGGAGGGGCTGGGGTGTGGTGGCTGGGAACTGGGCAATCATTCATTTCTAACTCTCTGTTCTGAATCCCAGCACAGAAGATCCACATCAGTTCTGCTACATATCATGCCCTTCTCACAGATGATGCCTATGAAATAGAACTGAGAGGAGAAATTGAAGTCAAGGTACCAGCTTTTTTGTAACTTTGTAGCAGTAAAAGTGTTTAATGAGATAAGTAGAAGATACAAATGGTTTGGCCACAGCTCTTCTGGGAGCTGCAAGTCAATTTTTAACCATGGTCCCAGGGTTCTTTTGCTAATTCAGTTGGAAGTGGATACACATTACTCCTAACTGAGGCAAAAGTCTTACTGCATATAAATTACCATTCTTTCCCCAAAGAGCAGCATTATGATAGAAAGAGAGATAGCAAATGCAGCCCTGGCCACAGTGATTCTCTGCTGTTTCATATCCCATGAAAAAAAGTTCTCTCCTTTTTTTTTGTCCCAGGGCAAAGGAAAAATGAAAACCTACTGGCTTCTTGGTAACAAGAACTACAGTGTCCAAAATGACAGTCTGGTGTGTCACTGGAATCCAGCAATCTCCAAGAAAAAGAAGATGGAAAGTAGCCAGGGATCTGTCCAACAAGTAAGGAGATGAACTTTTACGAGGCTGAGAGCCCCTAGATTATGAGCAGTTCCTTGAGATGTGTAGGGATTTCCTCTTTGCCCTGCAAGCAGAGGGCTCTGCTGTGCACACACGAGCTCTAACACAAGTTCCTCTCTGCCCATAGCACAGAGATGGGGGAGCAGCAGTGCCTGAGCACAGCCCTGTCACCCCCTGGGAGCAGCCAAGCCCTGGATGTCACCCTGGAGGGAGTTCCAGACCAGCCTGGAGCCCTGGGAGTGTCACCCATGGTGTGAGCCAGGAGCAGAAGAATGGCTTTCAGGAGAACCCCACTTCATCAGGCTCACCTGCTTTGGGAGAAGGTGACAAAGGTGACAGTTTAGGACACAGGGCACAGGTTGGAGACCCTGGGATTAAAGCAGTGAGGAAAAATGAGCTTCTCCCAGGTTTTGTTGAAGAGGTGTAACAAATTATTGGACCGCCCCAGGAACAGACATTTCTTTCAAATACTGTTCTTAGCCATAAATCACATTTTTAACTAGTATGTTTACTTGGGAACCTAAAACACCAACAGAAATTTAGAAAGGTGTCTCTAAACAAGGAGAAGCCAGGAAAGTGCAGGTGGAGTTCCATCAGGAGAGTGAATGGTGGATAAAAGACGCACAGCAATAGGGCTCCTTTCACCTTTCACTCCAGCAAAGCTGGTCTAGATTTATATTTTCAGGTGACACAGAATTTAGTTTTTGAAGTCCAGACATAGAGAGGACACATTGAGAATGTGAGACAGCTGATTTCAAGCCACCCTGTACATCTCCCCAGTAAATGTCTCTCTTGTAAGGCGTGTGTAACTAGATAGTAGGAGAGGCAGAAGCAAGACTGATGGAGGAGAGGTTAATAACTTTTTGATCATTGTTTCAGAGATGCAAATGAAGTGGGAGCAATATTGAATTACTTCTACTGAGTCTCTGCAGCACTTTGTTTTTCCTCAAGTACAACTTCCCACCTCCCCACATCTCAGAACTTGTCTACCTGGAATATTTACATGGGTGCAAACACAGTTTCAAAGATCTTAAAAGATACCTGCAAGCATGTGGTTAAGATTTGCCCATTAATGTAGCTGGTAGGTTTCTCCAATACATTCATAGCAAAGAAAGCAAAAGTAAATCATATTCCAGCAAGCTGCATCACAGCAAGCTATGAGGAATACAACTCAAACACATTAAAAAAAATTACTCTTTTTAAGTCAGTCTTTTGAATCCAAGGGGATGCAGTGTTGGGGTTTTTTCAGTGTTTGATGATGGTATTGCTGGAGCTGTGCAGAAGCTGCAGAGGTGTGCTCACACACTGTTAAACAAATACACAATCCCATGTACTCAAAAACACATCTATAAATCCAACTGATGCCCAGTACTGATTCTGAAAGGCTGGAATCCTTTCATCTGGTTCCTGTCAGCACTCTGTAAGTAGGATCAAATGTAGGGGAAAAAAACCCAAAACAAAACAGGAAAGCAGAGCCAGAGCTAAATGTCGTTGAAGAGCCATGACTTTCAAGTCAGTGAAGGAAAATGCCTCAGGTGCACAGAGCCCTTCACAAGCAGGCATGAAAGGAAACAGCAGTGGGGAGAGGGAGAGGGACAGCTGGGGACCACAGGGCAGCTCAGAGCCCCAGGAGCCCCACACTGTCTCTAATTGTTATGAAAATCTTGGGTCAAGATCAGAGGCAAATTATTTGCATGGAAAATTGAGCCTGTTCTGATCTTCACCTCTTCAGAGGCTTCAGTGTGGATTTTTAATTTAGAAAATAGCAGAAAATGGCCTTGTGTGCTTGATGATAGATGGCAATTAGTGATAATTAACGAAAGATGCTTTGGTTCATCTCTGAACAGTCCCTCTCCAGAGAGGGAGGAGGAAGAGATAAACTGCTTTCTATGCATATGCCATAGGCTTTGATATGGTGGCTTGGTTTCCAAAGATTTTGGGTTGTCTATGCCTAGTGTACAGCAAGCCTTGGAGTGGATGAAGGCTGTCCCAGGCTGGCTTGTCTAACTCTGAGACTGGCTTTTGGTAAGATTAAATACTATCTGTACTGAAAACCTGGGTCTGGATCTAACAAAAAGCCTCAAGTTTATTCTATGATGGAGTAGTGGATGTCAACCCAGTCAAAGGCACAGCTACCCCTTTGACTAGACAAATCCTGTCAAGGGTTTTATCTGCTGGAATAAAAACAGTTTCCATTTTTGATGCTGACATACAAAGTCAGTTTCTCCATAGCCTTCCCTGAGCATCACTTGAAGGTTACACCTCATTTCCATCAAGATCATAGGGATTATTTTTGCCATCTTGCAGTCATACTGCTGACTTACATGGGATGCAGAGTCTGGAAAATAAGTTGACCCAGTCCTCTCAACACGTGTAGAAAGCAGAATGTCTGCTTCCCTCTTCAACCAACCTGTTCTCATCTGAAATTGTGAGCAGGACAGTACAATATTCAGCATTTTCCTAGACTGAACACCAGGTGTCATTACAGGCCAGCCTGAGAAATGGTGCATTCACATCTCCTTAAGAATTCATTTGGGCTGCCAAGAGAAGACTGGACTCTGATTCCACACAGACTTTGTCACAAGCAGTGAAAGGAGAAGGGAAAGTCACTGAGTTGCTGCAGCATTTTCCTCTTGAGAAGGACTGAGAAGCTAGAAGGGCAAAAGAAGTCTTTTAAGACAAGGTATTGAATGGCAACTATCCCCTGCAACCAAAGAGCAGGTAAAAAGGGAGGCAGATAAATAAGATGAGATAGAAAAGAACACATCTCCCAGAGCAGTCATCAGCTTCTAGATGGTTCTGATTCCCAAACCCACTCTGGCATTGGCTGTTCCTTACCCTCACATATTCCAGGACTGTTGGGATGATGTCTATGGCCCAGATGCAGAAGTGGAAGCAGAAAAAAAAAAAAAAAAAAAAAAAAAAAAAAAAAAAAAAAAAAAAAAAAAAAAAAAAAGTTACCTCATCTGTGGGCTCTGCATTGCTTTTCAGGGTGCTAAGAAATTTATTATTAAAGATGTGTCAAAATGAGAAGGGGGTGGGTGGGAAGCTGGAAACAAGAATACTTCTTGTTAGTGACATTTCAAAGATCCTGGATGTGATCCTGCTAAAGAAAAAGAGCAAAAGCTGTGCAGGATCTGGGAGAAACCAGGAGCTCACCCTGAAAGAAGTCCTGTCCCTTCAGTCCTTCCATTTATCAGCTGGAATACCCTCAGCTCCTGCTGGGATGCTCAGCACATGAAGCTTTGCTGCCACTTTAGTTCTCATCCATGAAAGCCCAGCTGGAGCCAGGCACTCCACACTCCACACTCACCGTATGGGAGCCAACAGGATTTTTAGTCCTCAGCTGAATGGTGGCAAGCTGGGAAGCTCCCCTGGCTAATAGTCACACCCCCTGCTGAGGTGAGGCCATACAACCAATGACCCTGGCAAACCCCAGGGGCTCAGGGGGTTGTTCCTTGTCTCATGTGCCTGCTTTCAGTACTGCTCAGGAAAGGTCCTGTGGACAAGGGAAGCTGGGATCCAGTCAGATCCCCAAAGGCTTTTTCCTTTTTCCTATTCATCCTTCAAGACTTGGTGTGCTGGAGGCCACAGGGAGTCCATTAGCTGATCAACTGACCTCCAGGTACAAGGAGCTGCTTCATTAGCAGGGCTGAAGGAACATAAGGGGGAGGGTGTGTAAATCCCATGAGAGTGACATAAAGACAACAGCTGCCTGCAAACATTTCTTCCTATTTAGAGGGTTCTTGAAAGATGTGGCTTTTTACTCTCTGCTAATTAAAACCAGCACTTCAGGCTTGCATTGATCCCTCAGTACAATAGCTCACCTACTCAAGCTTGGGGAAAAAGCAAAACAGGGGAGCATAAAACCCCAGTAATTTTGTGGAGTTTGTGTTCCCTGGCCTTGTCTCCCAGTAACTCATAATTCTTCCATAATACTTGTTCTCAAAGCAGGACACTGCTGCACAAGCCCTTCAGGGACAGCCTAGATGGGAACTGACTTTGCTCTGGGACCACAGTTACAGTTTATTGACTCCTGGGCCAGTACTCAGCTACTCAGGCCCCAAAAAGAAAGAGTGGTGAGCAGAGCAATCATGTGAGGCAAAGCAGAGGACATTGAGTAGGTCCATTTGCTACACTTCTAAATGTCATATCTGGCTGAAGCCAGTCCAGAAAACAAATTCTTTCTATTGCAAAGTCCTTGCCATACAGAACAACTCATCCAGATCGGACCACACAACTTTGTGCTGTGCCATCACCTGAGCTTCTGTCTCTCTGGAACATTCCTGTCCTGGCTCAGCTCAGTCTGGGTCTGGCAGTGACAGCAGCTTCCCCACTGCACTGCTCAGTGCTTCTTGCTGCCCAAATTTAGGCTGACAGAGGCCTTAGCTGTGGGCCCTAAGGACTAAGGGTTTTGTTTTTAAATTCTCAAGAACACGCACACAGCAGGAGAGAGTCAGAACCTATTTCAGGAAGGTGTCCGTGGCACTCAGGCTAAAATTAGAGCATTTGTTCCTAAAAAGACTGTGTGGAAGGGCAAGGATTTGGCAAGAGGCTCTTCAGTTGGGAATGTGAGACAGGAAGCTCCTCATGGCTGGTGGCAGTGCTGATGGCAGTGATGTCACCTGCTGCCCGGCGGGGCTGGGGTCCTGGGAAGCTCTGGGACCCATCCCTGGAACTTGTTCAAGCCACTCTGTATCTGCAGGTGGCTGAGTGCAGGGCAGAGGTGTCGACAGCCCCCACTGCTTCACCCTCCCAGATAAGGGAATCTGGCAGAGAGCTGTTCTGCTGCCACTATTTGTGAGTACCAAGTCCACTCTTCCTGTCATGCTGTCCCCCACCCCCCTTCCCCTCCCTCTTGCTGCTCCAGGAATTCTGCCTTCTGAACTTTCTGCCTTCCACACATGGCTTCCCAACAGCCTCGGGCTGGCAGGATCAGCAGGGAACAAATCAGTGGGCACTGGGCCCTGCAGCCCAGCCTGGAGGGACAGGACATTTTGTTGTCTCAATGGAGATAGTTGCTTTGAAGCTAAGTTAAGGAGTACCAAATTAATCTCAGACCTGTTTAAGCAAGGATCTCTTTTGAGGTTTAAAGTACAGTAGGATAATGATTAGGGATGTGTGAAAAATAGCTCTGGAAGGCCACACAGTGTCACAGTTAGGAAGTATAGAAGTTTTAAAGGCAGTAGAAGCTTTCTGGTCATCAGGCAAACAGAATGAGCATCTGCAAAAGCTCATTCATTGCTGTCTCTACAGCTGCAAGGCAGCCTCAGAACACCCATGAGAGACAAGGGAGCATCACACACACTTCCTGAAGGGGGGAATACAGAGACCAACAGTTGCTTAGACTGCAGAGAAGATCATGAAAGTGATGCACATTTCCACTTGGCAAAGTATCACACTTTAACCAATGGCCAGTCCTGTGTCCCACACAGTTACAGGATAAAAACACCCCAAAGCAGCAAAATCTTAGTCTAAACCATCCTGCTGTCAATGTTTGACACAGAGAAACAAGGAGAGAGAAATAGAGAGAAATGTGCTCTGGCAATCTGGAGAGCAGATTATTTACAAAAACAGCAGCAAGAAAGCATGAGATCTGTCTGCTGGTCAGACTCTAATGAAAGTCTCCTGTGCTGTGGGCAAAATGAGACTGACATGACCCATGGCTCCGACTTCAAGGCTAAGCCCTGTTGAACCCTTGGACCACAGAATCATAGAATTTTCTGGCTTGGAAGGGACTTTTAAGAACATCTAGTTCCAACCCCCCTGCCACGGGCAGGGACCAAAACAAGCCCTCAGCTTTGTAACCCACTGAGCAAGACCTTAGAGATAACTTACCTTACAAACCTCCCCTTTTCTTTTTTAAGCTGACTAATCCCCTTCTGCTTTACATCAGTTCAAAAATAGTTGAAGCTGTTCAGTTATGAGCCAATGATTTCTTTTCACAAAAACTCTCTAGAAAATGCAGTTTGCTGCTTCTGTTCTATTACCACTTTCCTTCCCCAAAACAGCCACAGCCATTAATATAAACGTTTTTTTCCTCATGGATAGCCTTGATTTTCCTGGAGGGAATTATTGTTCTGGTTGTGGCTAGAGATTGGGACCCAGAATTCATTTTAAGGCTCCCAAGAGTTAAAGAAAGGTCAGATTCAGATCAATCTAGCTGTTCAGGCCCATGCCCCCTTTACTCCTTATTGTCTAAGGGCAGCTCTGATTTATCAACATGACATCCAGTGGGTTTGCACCCTAGCTCACCTCTACGTCTCACAAGCCACCTCTCTGCACTGAAATATCACCATGTGCTAAAGTGTCAAACATCTCCTGGTCATATCACACTTGTCAGGTGCATCTGACCTATCTAGGCTAAAGAATGTTGCTGTATCATGTCCCTTCTCTCCTCCATTCATTCTTCCCATGGCCAATATTTTAGGCCTTCATGGGCATTTCCTGATCTGCTCTGGCCTGAGATATGATGTCATGGCTCACAATGCTCTTCACACTTCAACACCAGGCAGAAAATGTGCTGTTATCCTCAGGGAGGTGACACTCTAAAACAAATCCTCTTGGTCAAGCCATGCAGAAATTATGTGAAGAATCTCCAGTGGGGAAGGGACACTAAAAGCATTCTCTGCCTCTGAAGTTTTGTTTATTTTTTTTACATATAGCTAGTCCACCAATTTTTCTTTTGTCCAGATGGCAATGGCTAAACAGTGCATCCCAAAGAGAAGGGGCTGAGTCCAAAGGAAGTTGAGGGTGACACTCCTCAGTCACAAACCTCTTCCAGCCCCCAATATTTCCTCTAGACACCTCAATGTCACCACAAGGGCACACGGAACAACATGTGCAGGTCCTGGGGACTCTGCAGACAAAGGCACAGGGCCTGACACCCCTTGTCCTGAAGCATTGTAGCAAGTGACTAGTGGGAAAGGCAGGACCACGGGTGCCTAATGTGACAGGGAAGGTGTGAATGTGGTGCTGACACTGGGGTTTATCTCAAGCATGAACACAGGCTCCAGCACTGTAGCCTGAGCACCTTATCGTGGCCTTAGAAGTGTTGGTTTTTGAAATGCTACTTGCCCATCTCCCTGTGCTGACAAGCAACAGCTAAAATATCCTGCCCCTCTGGCCCACAGCCACGCCATCCTCCACCACAAAAGGATGGAGCTATTTCCAGAAGCTTGGCAAACACCGTGAGTATTTTCTGGGAAAACAAAGAAGAGTTGTCAAATCAAGAACAGTAGGTGATAAGAGTCACCACAGCTACACTGAGTTACTAAGAAAGAGCAATTAGCTCAGCTCTGGCTGAGGCTGCATTCCTCTCCCCACAGCTCCCCCAGCTCAGGCAGGAAGGAGCTCTCTTCCTGCTCCATCTGCATCCCTTGCAGACTCCCAGGATGGTGTCCCTGGCACAACCAACTCTTTGCCACACTGTGGCATGGAGGATTTGCCCTCAAATATACCTCATGAGCAAGTGTGGGCACATGCAAGCCTCCAGTTGTGCCTGAATTGAGGAGAAGCACTGACGAAGAGGATTGAAAGTGTGAGGAGAAGGGAGAATAATACACGTTAATTCTCTGACAAAAAAACCCAAAAACCAACCAAACAAAAACAACAAAAAAACCCCCAAACCTGGGATAATTTACCTCCCCATTCTCAAAAAGCAGGGACCTACTTAAACCACTCTCCAGCCAAGGCAAGTCCACAGGTCTGAGATGTGTTCAGACTAATGAATAAATGGGATCCTGCTCTGGGAATAGAAAATTGAGGTTATGCACAGTGCCACTGTCTTAGAGGCTGAAGAAAACCTGGTCTTTGGTAGAGGACAGGCTTTATGTAATGGCTACATTTTTAGTTAGTCAAGTTATTCTTAGGTTCATCACCAGTCTGTTAGGGGAGGGAAAGGGGAAGTAAACAACCACAGCAACTTCTAGGACAAGTGCCATTTCATTCCTGTAGCTGTTCAGCCATTTCTAGAAATGGTTTCTCCTTCTGCATGCTCTACACTGACAAAGGCATGCAGCAATAAATAGCACAATGGGATGGTGTGCCTGCTTGCCCCTTTATTTGGCTTCTTGGCTAGCAAACCTTCTAGCTCAATGGGCACTGCTGACACTGCTCTGAGCTATTCCAGGATGCATTAGGTTGCAAAAGAAAAAAAAAAAAACCAACCAAATTAAAAAACAACCTGGCAAATGTTATCACAGCCAAAATGCTTAAGAACTGTCCTCCCCGTGGCCATCTCTTCTTACAGAAACTTCATGTTCTGCAAAATCCATTGTATGAGTCCAGATAATAATGGATCTAAACTTAGGCACCCACTCAACCATGACATCTGACACACTGCTGTGCACACAAACATTTGTATATGATGCACACTTATCCATATAGCACACACCATGTGCCTTCCAAGGACATAACCACTCACACCTGCCTGCAAAAGAGCCACCCAGCCCCTTTTGGTACTGCATGTACCATGTTCTTGAATCAAAGACTGAAGTGGTCACTTTATCAAACCCTATCACAATGCCTGATCTGTTTGCCTTTTTTAATTATTTTTTTCTTTTTTCTTTCTGTTTCTTTCTTTTTTAAAAAAAAATTTTTTTTCTTCTTCTTTCTCTCTCTCTCTCTCTTCTTTTTTTTTTTTTTTTTTTTTTTCAACCAGAACTTGTTCTAACCAACTCTCAGGCTTACTCTGTCTTCACCAGAAGAGGTCACCACACACCTGATCAATGACACAGGCAGCCAAGCAGAGGCCAGGTGGGATCTCACAGGAACCACCTTCTAAGTTTTGCTGGGAAAATCCTCTCAGCTCAAAACCTTTGGGGATTGGTAATCTCCATGCTGCCCAGGAAGGGTTCTCTTTCTTCCTCCTGTCAGAGCTGATGAGCTGCAGAGTAATGGAGCATCCTCAGTTGCTAATGAGCTGCATGCTTCTCTATCCACACAGTTTTACAAACCTGACCTCACTTCCCCTGCAAGTCCAATCTTTCTGTAGGAAGGCAAGCTGCAGACCAGTTAGACCTCAGTTCAAATACTCAAGGTATCTAATACAACACACACCCCCCAAAAAACTTAGATTCTGAACAGCTTCATCCAAGATCAGCCTAAAAATTTCTGAGGACCACCTTAAAGAGAAGCAGGGGAGAAAGACTGGCTAGCACAGGGCTAAAGAGACCAACATGGTTTATGACTGCACAGCTCATCCATGTTTCCAGTTGTGGTGAAATTCCTACAACTTGCCTGTGGAGACACTCCCACTCTTCCAAAATCATCAAGCAGCAGGATGCTGTTCATCTTGCTAGAAATGAAGCTTAGCAAAAAATACAGTTAGAGGTGGGGATCTGTGGAACATAAATACTTCTCTGAACTTCTGCCTCTCACCAGGCACCAACAAGAAGTTTTGTGCCATTGCTCCAAACACCTCTGTTTGTTTTCTCTTGTTTCAGGATCCATTTTACTAGTGCCTCCAAAAATCCTGCATTTTGTTGCAGCTGATGCTACAATGCTTGCCTCCCCTTCGTTCCCCACTTACTTCTTGCATTTGTCTGACACAGCCCCCTCCTTCCTTCCCACCAGCTTACCCTGAGTAGTCTGAGAGCCTTCTCCAGTTCTCCAGCCTGTAAAAGCTCTCATGTGCTATTCATACCAGCCCTCCAGCAGTTTTCACACTTCATCTGCTTTACACCATTCTCCAACTATTATTTGGATCTGCAACTTGATCAATTCCCTCTCCATTTTTTCCTTTGAGAGATGAGGATACCATTTGCTGAAGAGTGCTGAGCCACAGGCAGTGTGGCTCCCAAGTACCTTGGGAAAAGCAGCTTGCCTCTAGATGTCAAAGGAATTTACAGCAAAATTGTTATAAATATCAGAGCAAAGTCTGAGATCTTTAGCATCAAGTTACACAGCAAGATCACTGAACCTAAAAGTGCCCTTTTTGCATGAAGAAAAGGCTCTTTTGGGAAATGAATCATTAAAAAGAGAGCCAAGAACACCCCCCATGAAGCAGGGGATGCTCCACTTCTCTTCCTAATGCCCAGCACTGCAGCATAATGTGTGATCAGACTGATCTTGGCTGCTTCAGGCCAGATACAGAACTCCCATGTGTTTTCTCTGTTACACCCCTGCTGTGGCAGAGATCAGAATTGGGCCCAATTCCTCTCCCAGCAAGCAGCAGTGAGGCACAGAGCATACAGAGACAGCCACTTGGCACTGAGCACAACCCCCAAATATTCCATCCCCTCCTTCACTGCTGCTTCCCTGCTGGGTCTCATTGCCATCAGCAGAATGTGATCAATGTACCTGACAAACTGAATATTAAAATTTTGCCATCAAAACCCAATGCTCCAGAACCACCAACAACCTGCCACGAAATTCCAGGCTGCATCCCTCCTTCTCCTCAGGTGGCCTAGGACCCTTCATGTCATAAATGGCTACAGAGCAAAATATCCCCTCTTGAGCCCTGTCAAAGAGATCAGTGAGGGCAAAGTAAAGGCAAAATGCTACTTGGGACCCCAGAGAAGAGTGGTGACAGCACTGAACCTCTAACTGGCCTTCACAGTCCCCCAGAAAGTGCTGTAGGACAGCAAGAGGAAATGTGTGCAGTGGCTGCTGTGGGATGAAGCAGCCCACAAGGAAAGTCCCTCTGAGTCACCCAGTGAAGATTTGGTTTATTCCCCACAGACAGCAGGAGATGCAAGTTCCTCCCAGCACACAGTCCCAGCCATCCCTGAGACAGGGTCTGAATCCTTCCCTGGATTGTGCTGCTGCAGATCCCGTGGATGCATTCCAGCTTTACACCAGGTAAGTCAGCTCAGCAGACCCTGTGCCAAGTCCTGCAGGGAAAACTGCTCCTGCAGATCCTCCTGCACCTCCTCCTGCCCCAGGACCTTGCTGTCAGCTCAGAACCCAAGGGGGAAGGCAAGGAAGTGCCAGAAGAGCCAGCAGAGCTCCTGGAGCTGGGCAACTTCCAGCCAAGCCTGGGCTCATGGTCTTGCTGTGCACTGAACACTGCTCTGGAGAGGGCAAAGGAGGGGGCAAAATCAGGGAAACGTTGGGATATCAAAGTTAAATGTTCATGTCTCATCATGAGGGATCCCTGCTGCCAGTTTCCACCAAGGACTTGGTGGCCCCATTTCAATGAAAGCTCCACTAACACCTCCCTGCCCTTTCAGGCAGCTGCAGTGAGCCAGGAAATGTTGGCAAGTGGGAAGGAGGGGAAGGCTGGAAGGGGTCATTGAGCTGGGAAAGAGGAGGATAATGAGTTACTGCCCCAGTGCTCTGATGGTACCTGTTTAAACATGCCACACACTATCAATTTCAGAGCTCTGCTTCCTTACAGGGACTCGTAGAGATGAGGCAGATACATCCCCAGAGGACTAGTATGCCCTACCCCTACTCTTTTGATAAGGAATAAGATCTCTGCTGGTATGGATAAGTATCTTAGTAAGCTAGGAAATCACTTACTGTTGGAGATAAGCAACACTTGCCAGCCTGTCACCTTCTTGATACTTCCTTCTACCCTAGATGGAGGATTTGTCACACAAATGAACAATCACTTCAGAACAGACACTTCAGAAATGAGCAAAAGGCCATTTCCTCTCCCAAATATTTTCTACTGCCCTCAGCAGTTCCTTCCTTCCTACAGACTGCTGAAGTCTGTCTTGGGCAACTTTTGAAACCACTGTGACTATTCAGACACCGAGTTTTGATGCTGCTCTGAGCCCTAAAGAGATCCAGAATGCAAAGCAGAGGCACTTGCTGGACTTTCCAACTACTTCTCTCCACTGCACTCAATCTGATTTGGAGCCAGCTGCTGAGTAGCTGGGCTGAAGCTGTCCTCATTGTCCAGGTTCTGCAGCATTCCCACTGAGCATCATTGTTCTGGGAGATGGAACATCCTTTTGTTCTGCTTGTGGACAGCATCCAGCTGCACAGTGTTAGGGTGACAGGTGGTGATGGGAGATGCAGCAAGGAAAATTCTAACCTGATATTAGGAATTTGTTTTTTCTTGAAGCTTTGCAGAACTCAGCTTGACAAGGCTCTGAGCAATTTGGTCTAAGTTGGCTCTGCTTCATCACAGGATTGCTCCACAGACCTCCCAAAGTCCTTTGCAACCTGAATTATTCTGATTTTACCAACATATCATAGATGAGAGCTGTGTTAGTGTGTATATTTCCAACAGTTAACAGAGAGACAATTCAGAAATCCCCCAAAACAAGTTCAAAGATCTTGACATCCAGAAGATTTATTATCCACGTATGTGCAGACCTGGGACAAGTCAGCCCAACTGACAAAACAGTCCCAGGTTTTTTCTGAGCAGAACAGATGAGCCTGAAACCATCCTGACCTTCCCTTGCTGCATTGTTACACTGCAAATTATACACCTGAAACCTCTGGAATGATTATTTCATTTTCTAGGAAGACTCAGATCAAATGTAGTTTTAATCAAAATGAACAAAAAAGCAAACCCAACAATGAAGAGGAGCAGACCTCCCTTTCTGTCACAGAGGGCTGTTTATAAGCTGAATGTCCTAAGGAGACATTTCTAAAGACACAACAGTTGCATCTTAAACTGATCTGATGATGAAAAAACACTAAAAAATGTTAAAGACACTGGCTTAGAACAGAATTAGTTTTCCCAAGCTTTCAGTACCAACAAGACTCCAAACTTCAACAATCAGATGAAAAGTGCCAGATGTCTGTATCAGGTGTATAAAAATGAAGTGAAAGATCAAGGTATTAATGTATACTCAAGAACAGTTCCAATTTTCAGTGGGGCCAAACTTCAAGATCCCACACAGCATCCAAATTAACAGATTGTATTACTGCTCTTCCCTCATGCCCCCACACAGAAGGAAAAGAAGAGTAATTTCTTGGTATGGAATCTAGTAAAAAAACCTCATTATAATAGATGGGAGGGTTGGAGAATCAGTTATCCATGACCATCTTCTATCCAGGGCACCCCCACATCTCCCAGCTACTTTTACAGTAAAGAGAGGGCTGGACAACAACACTGATCTCAACACCCTTGAGACCTGGCTAAGAACTGATAGTTTCTTCTGCTCCCCCTGACACTTCACAGAATTAATTTTGTTTGAAGCTGATGCTTCAGTTGATTAAAAAAAAAAAAGAGGGAGTATAAAACACATCTTCTGATCCTGCAGCTTTTTAATGTCCCAGTAAATGTACATGTGGTAAGAAAGAGTTTGGGGCTGCCGTTCCTTTCAGACTAGCTTCAGATTTAATACAAGTTGTGTATGAGTGAAAGAACACACGGAAGAAATGTTTTAATCTGGATCCAGGGTAGAAGAGGAATTTCTTCTTCAACTTAAGCCCACACAGCATGGTTTCTGCCACACTCCCTGTGTCACTCAGGTGAGTAACTAATGCAAGGTGTCATAAGTTTAGGACTTGGATTTCCCTTCTCCAAATCACTGTTTTGCCTCATAGTTTACCAATGCCATATGATGATGTCAGGTAACAACACTGTCCTTACACAGCCTGTTTCATGAGTCCCCTGTCCCTCAGATTTGGTACATCATGGTGACAAAGGAGCCAGGTGAATGTGGAGTGGATACCATTTCCTTCCTGTCTCACACAATTATTTTTTCTCTGGCTAGAAAGGAAAGGTTTAGCAGTCAACCTCAGGCACACTGAGCCAAGCATAAGTGGCTGCAGGGACCTGCAGGTTCCCAGCAACTGAATGATGCTTCACTGCTTGAGTGTAAAATGCTCTTTCTATTCACCATCACACAAAAAATTTCCTCCCTCCTCCTCCTGGGAGGTTGAAAACAGATCAGAACCTCAAACCAATCCTTGCACTGGCAGGAACTCAAAAGGTAGACTTGGGAGGGGTTGGAGGAAGATATAAAGGCTGGTAGCTGGAGAGACAGAGCAACACTGACCTGGAGAGACTCAAGTGGAAGAGAAATCAGAGACACCAAAACATGAAGATGAACCTCAAACTTCTTTTTTGCCCTGGATTCCTTCTGCTGCTTATTGTCAGTCAAAACCAGGCAAGAGTCTGGCCCATTTCAAGCTTACAGGTAAGTGACTGGCTGCTCAATAGAACTGAAAGGACCTGATGTTTCTTTAAGACAGACACTTCAGATTAGCTGTTTCTTCTAACCCCAAGGAAAGCAGCAGGAGATCACTCCAGCCAGGAACTCCAAGATGGGCAGACACAAACTTGTTAGATGGAGGGAAACTAAAGTAACCCATTACTGGATTTAAATTTCTGATCACATGCTGCAATTGAAAGGAAAATATCTTTTCCTGTGGGGTCAATTTGGGCATTGTAGATTTAGGGTCATCTTGTGACTGAGTGAAGCAAGAAACTTTTAGAGTAAAAGAAGTTTTTCTGGAACAACTCCTGTCTAGAGCCCTAGAGCAGTCATGCTGCTCCCTGAAGCCCCAGGTTTATGCTGAAAAAGAAATTAATGGTTTGTACCTGCATGATTACCTCCTCAGTTCAGTACTGCAGCAGAGCAGTCCCTGCTTGTGAGTCCCAGAGATGGAACACGAAAAAAAAACCTGTTTGTGTGGGTATTTGTGTGTGCAGGAATTCCAAGTAATTAGGAAAACATATTTCAGCTACCTAAGGATCTGGTATTCCCAAATACGAAGTTAACCTCCCAGTCTGTAAAGAAATATATAATCCTTCTGGCATCAATGTCAGCATATCTCCTGTCATTGCATCAATTGTTTTATTATTCCAAGATATCAACCATTTTTTCTTGATTCCTATTAATGCTTGACCAAGCCTCTTTCTTCATCTTTCACAGTTTATCCCATAACTCAGATCCCCAGCTCCAAAAAAGACTTAACTGGCAGCTGGTCAAGTCAGAACTACAGAATATAGCAACAGCATAGGGACTTAGAGCACTTTGAGAGAGCATAGTGTTGGATTAGAGCAGCTTGGTGAGCCAGAAGAAACTAAAGACAACCATCATCAGCTACAGAAATCACTTCAGTACTTTCATCTTTTGCTAAGCCCTCATTTTACTCCTCCCCTCCCTCTCCACCATCTGCTTTTCCCTTTTTGCAGAATCTGTTCAAACTATTAGATGAGAACCTGGAGCATCCCTTGGGCTCAGAAGAGAGGGACCATGAGGAAGATGAGATGATCCCAACAGGTGCCTTTGATCAGGAAGAAGCTGAACTCCAGTGGACCCAAAGCCCCAGGGAGCAGCCTGAGAGCACGTCCATGGGTGCTGTCCAGAGGTTCTTCAGTGACTTCCTAAGTTTACCCCGTAGATACAGAGGCAGAAGCAAAAAGGGCCTATCCAGGGGCTGTTTTGGTGTCAAACTGGACAGAATTGGGTCCCTGAGTGGACTGGGATGCTAACTGATCACTATGGTAAGAGAAAACAGAGGCAGATGGGCTCTGTGTGTGTGTAATTTGCACAGGGATGCAGATTTCATGCTGCTTTAAGGAAATGTTGCCTAAACTGACTCTTACCCTTCTATCAAAACCCCAATTCACTCATTTTACCCTCCTTAGAATTCTCTCTCATCAGATATCTACTTAAAACCCAGGAATGCCACATTTCTGCTGTACCTGCTTGCACTCCTTTCTCCCAGTCAGCTCTAGGCATTTCCTCTTGTCACAGAAGGCAGACCAGAGAGGATCTCACCAGCTCCCCAGGGATGCTTTTGTCAACTCAAAGAAACTCAGGAGTAACAGTGGAGCTAACTGTGACCCTAGAACAGTAAGAAATCAGTTAATTGACACAAATGAAATCCTGTCCACTTATCTTTTACTTGTTCCTCTGTTTTGTTGACAGGACTGACTTTGAGGAAGGTGTTTCCTTTCAGTGAGATTCAGCCCTTACTCACATGGGCTACACCAAACCATCTACTCCATGATGTACTGAACAAATTGTACTCACCTCTCCCCTGAATTACTTGGCCAATGGAATACACCATTGCTGTACTGCCTGTTGGTATCAGAGTATTCATTTGTGAACATCTATCTGAAATTTCATTACCAAAAAATGTCTGTACTGGTTGTGTACTAAATGTATACTAAATGTATAAATAAACAGCTCTCATTATGTCACAGATAATAAACAGTTTTGCATAATTTGGTGAATTTGCCTCAAGCCTTTACTGCAATTCTTTAGTCATTCCTGAAAGTGAAATGGTGCCCCAGTTTGCAGGTAGCTGCAACCTGCTAGAATCCAGAAGCATTTCAAAGGTAAAAAGAACTTTTTTTTTTTTACCTTCTGGTAGAAAGAACTGGTTTAGCTCCTCTTAAAAACCAACCAAACAAGCCCTTCTTTTTATCAAAATAACCTTTCTGAAGTTAAGATATGAGTGTCTAAATGTAAACAGAACAGGAACAAGACTGACCTACCCATCTTCACAGAAGTCATCAGAAACCAGGACACAAAGCCCCAAGTCTTTGACCACCACAATTTGAACTAAAAGTACAAATGTCTTAGCATCAGTAGAAAGCTGTTCCTCTGCATTTGGATTTGCCACTGACAGAGGAATTGTTTCTTAGTGGTAAATATCATCCCAAAGCCAACTCACCTTCTTTGAAGAAAGTTCAAGGGCACATATTCTTCCATAGACAGATCCAGACAGCATTTTTCCAGCAAAAAAGTCAATATTATACAAAAAAATGGATCTGACCAGTTCTATTTCTTAAGTAAGTTAGATTCAATGAATACTTGGTTATCAACAAATCAGACAACAGCTACTTAGCAAACACCCTAAGTCAAAGGAATTCTATATGAAGGCTGATGTGCCAAGCCCATGACTGTGCTCTCCTGACACTGATGGGAGCTGAATTATAATAATAAACCTAAACTTAACAGGATGCCTGGATATAAAGTGCAGCATGGAGCACAAACATCTCTGCAAAGCAAGCTCAGCAGCAGCCCTCCAGCTGCATGTGCTCTGCATCTCTGGCAGCTCAGATCTCATGAAGAAATCCTGTTTGCACAGAGCACCCAGAGCTCCCCAGCCTGGGCCTGCTCAGGCACTTAAACTCTGTGATTTGGTTATGCTCCTTCTAACCACAATTCCCATAGAATTCAGTTGATCCAGGACCAGCATCCAGGACTGAATAATTGGAGAATTATTCAGAGCCAGACTAGAAAAAGCCTTGTTCTTCTTTTTAGTACATAGCTTCAACCTGAAGCTCCAGACTTGCTCTGAGAGGACATCAGAAAAAGTTCATAAACAAATATTTCACCACTTAAGCATCCAGATTTCTTAAATAGAGACCTCCTCAGGTCTTCTGGTCCAGCTGCCACCTTTCTGGTGGGGATGTCAATCCCCACAGCCCACAGACATTATGGTGCTAATGGGAATCCTGGGTCTGTTTGCTCCCAGTAACCCTAGAAGTAGGTACATTCTCATAGGCATAGATGTTTCATGACATTGAAATTTCAGCCCTGAAAATCCAATGAAGAGCAACAGCTACTGGAGTTTATCTCCTAAACATCCTCAGCCTGTTTCCAAACTCAGCTACACTCACGTAAACTGCGGGCTGTTGAAATTATTTGTAGATAAAATAACATCAGAGGCGGTTGAAGACTGAGCAGGGAGCACTTGTGAACAGAATCCTACAGAAAATGAATAAGAAACAGGAAGAGGCTGAGCTGGTAATGTGCCATCCCATCACCTGGCATTTTCTGTGAACATTTTAAAAAGCTACTTTTCAGGCAGCAAGGACAATTTCTTTCACATAAAAGGCTCCATAATTAGATTCCCAGGATTGAAGCCAGGTCTGTTTGTACTTTGGGTAATTTGCTGAATTCTATTAGCATTTAAATAACCAAAGCTCACCTTTGAAGCCAGCACGCCAGTCAGAAGGGGGGAGCTCATCCTGTGCTGTGTCATTTCCATCTCCACTAAGCAGCAGTCCATGAATTCACAGACTAGGATTACAGAAGCTGCTAGGGGCAAAAGACTGTAATAAAATTAGTCCTACACAGAAATAAATATACAGATATCTTCCTCAAATGTGTCTGCTTTTTGGGGTATTGTTTATAAGTGATGTTAGGCAGCAATCAAGATTTAATCTCATCCAAGACTCCAGACTGCCCAGTTGTGTTTATTTCCCTTGGTCAACACACAGATCGTTACACTCTCAGTGCTTCATCCCTTTCCACTCCTGTCTCTCTTTACACACAGAACTGAGGATGATGCACACCCTCACTGTACCTATCTGCTCTTATTCTGTATCAGCATCACACTCCCCCCTGATCCAAGATTCCTTCATTCGTGTACTGTGCCCTCAAAACATGAACCTCATTTCTCTGCCAGGTTCTTCTTTGCTGTCATGCTTTAAACAAACCCACTTGTCAACTGTTCAGTGATTCTCTGCTGGATTATTGCCCTTCACCAGCTGATAATGCTATTTTGCTTCCAATCTGAGGTCAATTATGTCAGCTGTAGGTAGATGTGGGGAACAGGACAAGAAAATGGGGGAAGGAGCTATCAAACCAAAATGTACCTTGTTGCTTGTTCATAGAGCACTTAGAAATATAAGGCCACAACAGTTTGGTTCAAAACCCTCTGAACTCAGAGGAAAAGCTTTCTTTGGCTTTGCAGAGCTTTAGGACACTTTGAAATAAAGGCTCAAGCAGACATCACTGAGTATCAAGTGAAATCAGAGAAATGTATCAGTGCACTGGGTAAGCAAAGGAGGAAGGCAGAGATTTAGTGTAATTGTTTTAATATTACCCAGGTGGTGATGGAAAGGACCCTGGCTGCTGCTCTGCCCACAGGATATCATGGGTTCTGACTCATTCTGTAAGGATCTAACATGATCATCTTGATTTGCACCCCAGGACCAGTGGAAATTGTACTCATTTAGAGCTGAAATTCACCACACGTGGGAGAGACGACAGAATTCTACTGAAAGTTAATAAGAAACTGCTGCAAAGCTCTAAGGCAAAGTAAGAGAAGCTTTCATACAAAGAGGCTGCCTCTTACAGTCATCAAATTGGTAATTCAGACAATTTTATCTGAGGAGCCTAGATCAAACAGTCTACAAAGTCTCATTCTTTGGGCTTTCTGGAAAGAAAAACTGTTCCATAGGAATGTCTCACTCCAACCCAAGCTGTAGGGGACACCATCACCTCTGGCATAGATGGGATACAAGAGGGTGGTGTAATGAGCTTTACAGCATCACAGACTCACTGCTGTAGCCAGGGTGTGACCAAAGAGCGAGAAATGTTTATAGCAAGCTGGTCAGCTACACCATTGCTCAAGGCTGGATTAGGCCACTAAAAGGTTTAGTGCCTCTTAGCTGGAGAGGGAAGGGTCTGCTACTGATGCCACAGGGAAGAAGAAACCATCTTCACATAACCTTGAAAAGAAGGAAAATCTAACCCCAAATCTCAGGACGTGGTCTATTAGCAGAAAAAATATGCATAGAGAGAAGAAAGAGCTGTGGGGAGCTGCTGCAGGCAGAAAAATTTCTGATGCTCCCCACATCTCTCACTCAGGGAGGAAAAATGATCCATCCTCATCCCCTTGGAGGGGAAATCAACCCCCTGCCTGGGTCAGCTCACAGCTCCTGGATGCCTGTGGATGTGAGCAGAGCAAACAGGCAGAAACTGCAAGGTCCTTTCACTGCATCCCCTCTTACCTAGTGGTGATGGAGCAGGGGGGGAATCACTGGGAAAAGCAGTTCTGGCAGGACGGGAGGAGATGACTCAGGGCACTTCTCTCCCTTTGGAGGATTTTCTGCACTCAGGGGACCCCCCTCTCCTGGAGGGTCACCTGTGGGGCCAGTTGTAACCAGTTCCCTTATCGAAGCTGAGGGGCAGAGCACAGCACGGCGGCTCCTGCGGGGATCTGGCGGGAGGCAGCTGAGCTCCCTCCGGGCAGAGAGGGAGGATATAAGGAGAGGCATCCATGGGCAAAGCAGCAACACGGTGTCGAGCTGGGCTTAGGATAGGATAGGATAGGATAGGATAGGATAGGATAGGATAGGATAGGATAGGATGCAGCTCCCGGCTCTCTCACTGCTACTGCTCGTCCTGCCATGGGCAGGAGCAGATCCGGCCAGCGGTGAGCACGGAGAGGAACTGAGGACCCTGCAGGTACCGGGGCTGCCGGGGGTCTCCCCCCCTGCTGTCCTCCTGGGGCAAAGCAGGCAGGAGCAGGGCTCCCTGTCCCCTTTTCTTCCCTTTCCAGGACCTCCTGGAGGCGCTGGGGCAGCTCTGGGAGGAAGAAGAGGAAGCGGGGCTGGAAGAGGAGCCCGTGGTGGGGGCTGAGGATGAGGGCTCCAAGTGGGACCCCCCGGCGCCAAACCCTCCCCAGCTGGGGGAGAGGCAGAGCCTGTGGAGGAGCCTCCTCTCCTCTTACAGACGGAGACGTTTCTCCAGCTGCTTCGGGACGAGGATGGAGAGGATCGGTGCACAGACAGGGCTGGGATGCAACCAGTACCAAGGCCGTAGGTGTCAGGGAGAGCCTGGGGGGTCCCGTGGCACAGGGACTCGGGGCAGGCTGGGGCAGACACCGGGCGCAGCTGCTGCCCAGGCTGAGAGTCTGGGAGCAGCTCCCCCGGCAGCTTTCTGCCCTTCACTCCCAGGTGTCTGGAGGAGACGGAGAAGCTGAAGCCAGGACCAGCTCCCAAGCACATCCTGAGCCTCCAGGCCAGTGTCCAGCAGCCACCAAGGTTCCCCCCCTACCCCGGCGGGTTACACAGCAATAAACTTTTGTACAAATCCTACACAGCCTTTTCTGAGTGTTTTTTTTTTTTTAATCCAGTCACAGTGTAGCACACGGATACAGAAATCCCCTCCTGAGCGTTCCTGTCCCTCTGCTCTTAGGGCTCAAGTCCAGGCCCTGGCCAGAGCATCCCCCTGTATCCAGACGTGTGCCAGAGGGTCTCAGCAGCAGGAGGGATGGTGGTCGCATCTTTCCAGAGCATCATCAGTCCAGTGAATCCCCAACCCCCCCTCCCTGCACTGGAGAGGCACTGCCAGGCACTGCCCTGGGACCCTGGCAGGGAGCTGGGATGCTTTTCCGACAGCTTCATCGCCGCTGGCAGTGAATCCTCCCGCGAGGTGGCACCGGGCTCGGGGTTAAATTCCAGGTAATGACACCACTGTCCCGTGGGCCAAGTTTGGACAGAAGGGCTGTCCAACTCAGGACAGAAGGGCTGCACCGGTCTGAAAACAATTTTGGCAGCGGCTGCGGAGCCGGGAGCCTTCAGCACCCGGGACAGACGCCAATCGCCCCGCACGGCGAGTGCCGGCCCCCGGGCCAGCCATGGGCTCCTCCCGGCCCCCTGCCCCCCAGCCAGACCCTCAGGACA
Organism: Florisuga fusca; assembly: GCA_038090715.1. Classification (NCBI taxonomy): domain Eukaryota; kingdom Metazoa; phylum Chordata; class Aves; order Apodiformes; family Trochilidae; genus Florisuga; species Florisuga fusca. Next base: position 5,136,468 of record JAAWXA010000039.1, read on the forward strand.
AGCAGCCCTGGGCTGCCAGAAAAGCTCCAGGCATTGCCCTGCTCCAAGGATGGGAGAGAGGCAGCTCCCGGGATGCCTGCAGGGAGCACAGACTGGAAGGGGCAGACACATCACGGGGATATCTCCCCCTCAGCAGGAGAAACTATTTGTTTTAGGGATGAAAATACGTTTTCTTCCCCCCAGGGGGAGTTGAGATACCTCTCTACTGTCTTAACTGCAGTATGGGCAGTGCTGGGAGCTGCAGGTGACACATGACATTTCCCTTCTGGTTCCTGCACTGATGGCCTCATCTCTTCATTTCCTTCTTCACCTGGCTGAACTGGGAGGCAGGGAAAGGGCTCGGTGGGGCTGAATCTGGTCAAAGGGTTTTAGTTAAAGTCATTGGGAAAGACATCCAAATCCATCAGAACAGCATTACGAGGCTCTTTACAGTCAGCTCACACTCTAGCTCTCTTCCCAACACTAATGCCAGTCACAATATGCTTTTTATAAGAACCTGCTGCCCTGTGAGAGGATTCCCAACAGGGTTTTTACTGGGCAAATGGCCGGCTGAGCACAAGCAACACCTGGGTCTTGACTACCCATCACTGGGCTAGAAGGCCTGAAGTTCATATTAATCTTGCCAGGGTGATGATACCAAGATAACACCTGCAAACAGACACGTGAGCTTTACAGCACCAACAGCCAGGAGCTGAGCTCTGACATTTTACACTCCATGTGCTTTGGCAGATGCACAGAGGGCAGAATTCAGCTTTGGAAATACAGTGGCTCCATGGGACAGTCAGCAATTTTATCCCATCTACATACTTCCACAGATACACATGAAATAGTGCACAGAAATCTCCCTGTCTTAGAAGAGTGTTAAAGGAAGACAGGCACTTACTTCTGATTTATCTGCTGTGAAATACAGAAGATGGAAAAGGAACAAACCAGTAAAAGAAGAGTGTCTCTGGCTCTAAGGTATTTAAGGCAACCCTGGAATATTAGATTGTCTCTGAAGGTCACACAAAGCTAAATATTTTACATCTGTGACTGCTACCATGTTTCTTGGTTTCTTTCTGCTGGGTCTGTGCCCCAGGGGTTGCTTTACAGATGTCCTGAGCTCTAAGGCAAAACTCCTATCAAGCAACAGAATTGTTTTTGCACAGAGACAGCTCTAGAGAATACATAGTGGGTCAGCAAGTGAAAGGAAACAAAAAATTAAAGAGTAGCAGATCCTAATTAACTTAAATTAGCACTCAGAATCAACGAATAATTCTGATTTATCTTCCCACACTTTCTCAAACTATATATATGTTGCAAACAAACACACAGCAGCAAACAAGAGCAGCAGTAGGAAAATACTTGAAACTAATCAGTGAATTACACAGACACTGCAGGATAGAATGTTAATTTTTTTAAAAGCTATCAGGATCTTGGTTATAAGCACAATTTGAATAGCACAAAATAAGAAGTGTTGGGATGCACAATAATACAAAAAACTAGTTCTGCCTCTGTGTACAGGAAAAACCTCAAGCTCCAGGGGAAAAATAAGGAGTGCTCTTATAACAAGGGTTCATCAGGACACACGTAGAGCTGGGCTGTCTTCGGGCTATATTAGGAAAAAGTAGCATTTGAGCTTGACTTCACAACCTTGAGCATGCCCTTTCTAGTATAATTTTGGGAGCAGATCATGTGAAGAGTGTGTGCACATGTTTGTACACAAACACCACGTTAAGACATTTAAGACATGAGAAATATTTTATTGTCCTATTATTACTTCAAAACTGTAGTCAGGAGATTCTGTCAAGATTGATATTCGTATTAAAAGTCAACAAAGTATTACTAGACTGACATTCAACTTGCTCATATATTCATTCTTGTTTTAGTTTAGAGCAACAAGAAACGTGAGGAAAATGCAGGATAAGCACTATGCTTTATGGTTTAGAACCATCCTGCCGCTCTGTAAAGATTAGTTCTTAGTTGCAGTATATGCACAAGATGACATTGGAAGCTGAATTTGCTACAAATCTCTATTTCTGTCATTTCTCATTTAAGCATAGACAGTTTTTAACACGTGAAACTAAACATTTCATTTTAACCTCTCCCAAAACACACATTAAACAAATTCATTCACTCTTTCTTGAGGCCAGATTCTGATACCTTTGCTGAACAACACCAAAAGCCTAAAAGTCTTGCCGAGCAAGTTGCTGTCTTGTATGACAGTCCAAGTTTATTTCTGAATCTGACCATCTTCACATTTTATTGCTGTAGGGTTAAGCCTTACCATCGACGTTTAAAGAAATCCCATAGAATTAAATATTTAGCAGTGAATAAAGAGTTTTTCAGTGGTGCCGAAGTCAGTTGTTGTTGGGGGCTGGAGGTACTCGGCGTCCCTGCAGACTCAGTCTAGAAGTTATCATCTGTGTTGAGGTGCAGCCCAGGGTGCCTCTGGTGTTGGCAAAGTACAAATATAAAAATCTCAAGAGCAGTAGCACTACAACAGCAATGGGAAAAGAGAAATGACCCAAACCTGAGCTTTTCAGCACACTCCACAGTATGTGGTGGCTGCGTGTAGTCCATATATAGAAGGAAAGGGTGCATGACAGTTTAGGTGTCCTAAAAGTAGATTTATCTTCAGCCTTTACTCTCCACCAAACAGTCATCTGAAAAGTGCGTTGTTTTCCCTCTAAAAGGTCATTTCCCCATGGAAAGCTTCTAACTGAGTGGAGTTTAGAGCAGTTTTAGGGTCGTTTCCCATCTCCGTAAATCTGACCATGGGGGTCTCTTGAAAAAAAATTGCTAAGAATTTCCAACTGGACTGTGTAATCACAGCGCCTGGTATCAAGAGGAGGGGGAGTGACATGAAATCACTGACTTGTGACATACATTCCTCAGCAACAGCAGCAGCTGCCTAATGACAGCTAATAAAGGGAATCTTCCCTTGACAGAGCTGCATGCCTTCAGTGGGACTGGAATGTGCCCCAGATAAATCCACTGATAACCTAGGAAGCAGAGATCACACCCAAAGAGTATAAAAGACAAGCTTTGGAAGAGAGGGGATAGGACAAGGAAGAGAGAGACCTGAAGAGACATCTCAGAAGAAACAGCTTCAACCTCCCTATTCCCAACGAACCCAGTGCCATGGACACTAAGGGCTCATTTTTCTGTGGCTTCCTCTTGCTGCTGCTCATCCAACTCCAGTCCAGCAGAGCCAACCCTATCTACAGCCTCAGCCCAGCCAAAGAACTGGCCAGCATGGAGGTGAGAACTCTCTCCTTTTTGCAAGGTTAAACTTTTGGGGTGCTTAGCAGAGTGTGAGGTGGTGGTTTTGCTTGTCTTTTCATGACCAGATAGCTGCACCAGCAATCACATGCCAGAGAACAGTGTCTCTTCTTCACAGGGATTCAAAGAAGCTCTAGAGAGAAATATCCACCAGTACTGGGTTTACCTGAGCACCCAGGTAGCAGTGGGAAACAAAATTCTGATGTTGTGGGATGTCTGCTTTGGATTTTAGGTTCTTTTTCTCTTAAACATCCCTTTTCTGGAAGCAAAGTCCCAGAAAGCAAACAAACCATCACAGGAGCTCTGTAAGAACAAAAAAATTTTCAGGTGGGCTCCTGTTGACTCCACTGAATGGCAGGAACAGTGAAGCAGGGCAGCCACAGGGCTCTGGGTTTGTGCATTTAAGAGAACTGGTGGCATGTGGATAGGAGATGAGGAGGCAAAGCAGAGAAAGTCGTCAGAGTATGATTGTGTCGTGTGTCTCACCCAGAGCTATGAAATTACCACATGCACATTTTAGTGTAATCAACGCAGAAAACATGCACTGCTTAAGACTCAGGCTTACAAGATTAAGTCTGAAAGCCCAAATATTTCCTTTGGCTGGTACCAGTGCTTCTGAGAGCATCAGATCCTGAGCACAAACTCCCTGAGATGATGAGGACAGTGTCAGCCACAGGTTGAAGTGCCCCATGCCTCCTCTTGGCTGTTTCAAGCAGGGAGCTGAGAAGAACAGCATTCATGGTCAAGCAAGCTGTAAGGCTCTTCACTCTCCTGGAGATGGACAATTAGATTTCTCTAACGGGTTGAGATGCCCTCCAGGAGCTTTATCTGATCTCTGTTACACAAAGCTTTAAAATTTATGTTGAATGATGCCCAGGAGGAAGCCACCTAGACATAAATTTAGCATAGAGGTATTTTAGGGTGATGCATGTTACTTTGAGGAGCAGCAAACCTGTAACTTCTCAGGCAGAAATTAATGAAAACACCAAGAGCTCCTCCAAGTCACATCAGCTGGAATAGCCAGGGGTGAAAAGCAAGCAGAAGGAAAAAATAAAAAGAATAGAAGCCAACTGCTGGCAAGTACCATTGCAGGCAACTGCTGAGAACACAGGAGTGACGATGGATTCAGAGGTGCTTTGAGACTGAGTACATTGCTGGGTTGAACAGTATCTCCCCGTGCAACTCAGAATTTGCTTTTTTTCTCTGCCAAAAGCTCTTTTGACATTGCCAGGAAGATATACTCTGGTGGCAAGCAGCTTCAATCAGCTCTGAGCTAGAGCTACCCATAGGTGCAAATAATGTGAACAGGGATTTGCTGCAGAGGGAGGAGAGTACCACCAGGAACCCAGGGATCCAACCTGACAGTCTCCTAGGGCTGGCTATGGGACCATTGAGGAACACAGAATGGGATGACTGGAACATGTAGCAAATGACCATAAAATCAGGAGGTTTATGAAATGAATTCTTCTCTTGTAGGCTCTGCTGGAGAGACTGGAGGATAAGTTTGCAATGATTGAAGCCCTGGAGTCCAATCCTGACCTGCAAGAACCCAAAATCCAGGAGGAAATCTCACCAGAACTCACAGATGATAGTGATGACCAAAAGGCTGAAACCAGGCTAGCACCCAGCACCCCTCTGTCCTACAGGACCCCCTTCCTCAAGAAACTGAGGGGGCTGCAGATGCCCAGGATGATGAGAGATTCTGGCTGCTTTGGGAGGAGAATTGATAGAATTGGCTCCCTGAGTGGAATGGGTTGCAATGGTGAGTCCCAGCAGAGCCATTCTGCTGCACAGAGTGTCCCTGTGCCATGCCCCAGGGAGGAGCAGGTTCTCATTTAAATCTTTCATAAGATACTGTTTGAGAAAAGAAGTCATTTTAACCTACTATTTCAGCTAGTATGGGTTTTTCAAAAGAAACCCTGTGTCAGTTGATCTGGTAGGGAAAAGCTGACAATGATGGTGTATCCCGAGAGAGAAAGACATTCTGGTAACATTTATTTTATGTTTGGCTTGCAGGTTACAGGAAGCATTAAGACAAGCTCCCTATCCCCTCCTCTGAAGGATGCTTTACAGTACCTCTTCCTCCCAAGATGAACCCCAGATGCTTGCTAAGCTCCTCAGCAGAAAGTGATTCCTATTTTTATTTATTTATTTATTTATTTATTTGATTTTTTTTTTTAAAGAACATTTCTTACTCTAGCACCAAGAGACCATCTTTAAATAAAACTAACACGTTAGACATCTATGCTGGACCTCTCTCCTGTCTGTTACATTAAAGTTTCTTGTATTTTCCTGAAGTCAAAAGCCTATGCTTTATTGGTACTCTGGTACCCACAAGGCTGGATCTTACTTACATAAGATGGAGAAAGTCTAAAGTTGGTAGAAAAACAAAGGAGTATTTCACTAGAGTTTTTCCCTCTGCACTAAGAAATTATAATGAATTAGGAAGAAAAAAACCCCAAAACCTTGCTCAACAATGAAAGACCAACATGAGTCCTCCTATAGACAGGGTTCCAGTGACAAGAGAGTCCTTTTGGTGGTATAGATTATTCATTCAAGGGAACTGCCACAAATCCATAATCCATGCAAAATTTACATGAAAAGAAATAAGAAAAAAATGGTAACACTCCACAAGTTTCAAGATAACAAGAGGGAGGAAAGGGAATGAATTGTATATGCTTTCTAGCACTGACCAAATAAAGGTTATGAGCATCAACAGAAAGATACATCATTACCTGTGTCTTGTCTCACTCTGCATGTGGCTGAGGTGCTGATCTCCACTGTTTCTTGGAGGATCCCTCAATGGGCTGGAACCCTACCATGGTGTTTCTCCTGTGAGGGCAGGTGGGATCACTGATTACAAAGCTGCTAGCACCTAACATTTATCCCTTTCTGGGAACGGCCCCTCATAAAGTTGTTCTAAACCTGGCTAGTGGGAACACAGCAAGTCTGACATTCATTTCAGCCTTTGTAATTAGACTTCACACCTATGATCTGAATTTGGCTCAAAGCATGTCTTCCTTCCCCCAAAAAGGGTGGTACTACCAAGACCACATTCAGTTAGCACCCCAAATAGCTTGGATTCCCCAAGTCAGCCACAGCAATGGCATTAAGCCCAGTGATTGTACACACTGCTGGAAGCTGTGTTATTTTGGGCTCCTAATTTGGGGTTTTCTTCACAGCATCCCTTACTTGAGCACCCGAGAAAGCTCATTCAGAGCCTCCGAACACAGCAGCACCAGGAGAGACACAACTGCAGAAGTCTAATTCTTTGCTCAGACATAATTAATCAGGGAGAGGAGCAAAACTTGGTCGTTCCAGGCTAGGGGGAGGCAGATGAGCCAGAACCACAGCTAGGGCTGCTGTACCACGTTAGAGGGGCTCATGGGACACATCCCAGTCCTGCTAAGCTGCTCTCCAGGTGCTGCTGAGATGCAGGCTGGGCCCTGGGGTTCCCCCCAGCTCCAAGGGAATCATTTTGCCCTGGGAAACAACACCTCGTGCAACACAAATCACATGGCAGAGCCTCTCCTCCTTCCAGCAGCACCAGCCAAAGATAAAACACCCTGTGCAATAGAGCCCACATAGGTTTTCCTGGAAGGAGAATCAGTTCCCAGCAGCAACCATGAGAGATTTCTGCAGGGAAACAGTGGCCTTGCATTTACTCAGAAGCAGTTTCACAAATCAAGGTGGTGTGAAGTCACCTCTTTTGGGGAGAATTTGTGGGGACAGCCAGGCTAGGGGTCCTCAACCAGGCTTCCCAAACACAACCCCTGCAGCATCCTGTTTCCTGCTGCAGCAAGATGGGAGCACACAGGTGGATGTCTCCACACAGCCTGGCTTCCCATATGCTGCTATAAAGGAAAGTAAAAACTGGCCTTGTGTTCTAGCAGTAACAGCCCTGGCTGGAGCTGAATTTTGCCCATTCAAGCAAAGCTTGCATAGACACTGTAAATTGTCCCTCCCTGTCAGCCCCTCAAGGCACAAAACACTAATGAGTTCAGTGGAATGTGCTAAAAATGGCAAGAAGAGTTGGCACTGCCTGACCCAAAGCCAGGTGGGTCCAGTATTAACAGCAAGCCAGTTCCTGGTGGAACAAGGCTGAATTGGCTTGCAGACAGCATGTTAATAGACCCTGTGGTCTGGGAGAACCTAATTGAGAGCAGGCAATCTAGGAAAAAAGCCTCTCTGGCTTGATTTTTTTACTGCTGCTCCCATAAACACACTGAGCTGTAAAGCTCCCCCAGGGAAATCTCAGAGCCAGGTCAGAATAGGGCTGCACACAGAAACAAGCACTTGGAAAAGCTGAATGAGGGAAACTCAGCACTCATCATCTCTACCAGCAAAGAGCATCACCCCCAAGGACAAGCAAAGCCACCACTGCTGCTGTGGGAGCTTGGGAGCAGCCAGTCCCAAACACCCTGACAAAAATCCTGGAGCAAGCTGGGAAGTGAATTCATTTCTCATCTGTTTCACACAACAGCCACACACCCTGTGACCCTGCAGTCTCACTGCCAAGTCCCCCAGCTCTATTCTTCACCAAAGGTCAGTCCCAGAGAGAGGCACAAGCAGTCCCCACAGCATGGGATGCATTACACATCCATGCTCTACCTTCCTTTGCAGCAGCTTGGAGTTGTGTTCATGGTTCAGAGACTCCAAGGACAGTCCTGTCACCCTGCACACACATCAGGTGCCAGCCTGACAGCCTTTTGTTTCTTCTGCTGCTGTCACTGCAATGGATTTGCACAGCTGCACATGCTATCCATGACAGGATGCAGGTATTCCTTTGCCCTAGGCCCTGCTCTCTTCCTTCAGCAGCCAGTTCTGCACAGACCCATGGCTAAACACAAGGATAATAATAATAATAATAATAATCTGGAAGGCAGTGCAAAATTCAGCAGCTTTCTTCCCTTTGAACTTTGAAATACAGAAATCACACCAGCACCTTCCCACACACTGTAAGGCATGAGCCTCGTTTGGGAACGTGGTCTGGTTGGTGTGGGTTTGGGCTTTTTTTTTTTCTTTTGCAAATGAGATTTGAGGGTTTGTTCCCCCCTCAGACACCGCCCTATCCCTTCCCACCTTCCCACTAGATGAAACATTTCCCTGAAATCCCACTCTGCAGGGAAGAATGCCAAGTGGAGCTGTCACCACAGATTTGGTTCTCTAAGAAATCACAGATGAAGTGTAGGGCACACACCCCCAGGTGCTGCAGGGCAGAGTGGAGCTGTGCCAATCTGCAGAACAATTTGGCCACATCCAGCTTGCTTCATTCACTTTCACTGAAGCTTGGTCCCCAAAGGCCTTTGCTGAATGACACTTTCTTGATGAGTGGCCCCCAGCCAGCCTAAGCAGTAACTCTTTACAGATGATAGTGTGCTGGCACCCTGCCCAAAGACAGAGGCTACCACACAGCTCAGAACTCAGCAGAAAGCTTGGGGACAACTCTGCTGTGCTGGGAACAGCCTTCACAGGGGTGTCTCCATGCTCACCCAGAGGTGCTGGCACCCAGTTGTGCAACACTTGTCCCAGTCTTCACACTGAAGAAGGAAGAGTCGGGAGGCATTGCTGAGAGATGAAGGAATGGGCATCCTTTCTGGTGCTTTTCTCACCCCTTTGAAGTGTGAAATGGCTTGAAATAATCAAGAATGTTTCTGGCAGGAGGTGGCCCTGGGCTGTCATTCACTGCTGGAGCTGAACCATTGCTACTTCAGTGGCAGCTGCTATGGACAAGTAACTTTAAAATCTTCTGCTGGCTCCAATTCTCAATCCTTTACCAGAGCAGGTGACAGAATGCAGTGGGCTTTGCTCTTTGTCTTATTCCTGCTGTCATTTCAAGGATAAAAAGAGGTCTCAAGATCAGACTTTCACAGTGAGAAGGAAAACACCAGAGTGAAACAAAAAAGCAGGAAGAAACATCAGGACTGCAGGATGAGCTCTAGTACCTCCCTGCTGGCAACCAGAAACAGCTCCTGCCTTTAGTCCTTTTGTGAGAGTTGTTGGGGACTCCCTTCCCATCATCCTACCTGAGCAAACCAGAACTGTACAACTGGGGCTCCTGCTTCAAAGAATCCTGAGTACCTCAGCTCATCTCTCAACAGTGCAACTTGCATTTTGTGAACAGAAGGTTATGCCATGCCTGTATTGATACACTTCCACAAAAAATAAAGGTTTACAGTTGTAATCAAAGTTTGGACTCTTTTCAGTGGTGATCTCAATGTCTAAACCTCACAGATTGATACCCCTCCCTTCCCAGACAGTGTGGAGCTCACCACTACCCTCATTGCAGCTCTGAACAAATTGGATTTTTTTTTGAGAAGCTACAGCAGTGGATGCTGAAGAGGCTGAGCCTATCCCACTGCTGCTGCAAAGGGCTTCAGCACCCTGGACAAGAAGAGCAGCTTCACTCTCATCTCACAGCCAAGCACAGAGGATGCTTCTGCCTGATACACACCTGAGGGTTTATGCTACATGTGAAGTCAGCAGCTTGTATCCTGCCAGCAAAGCCCCCAAAAAAACCAACACAAAAGTCTCACTGAACAACACGAAATTCTTCTACAGTTTACAGATATGGGGATGGTTGTGTTGGCAACCATGTTGCCAGGTATGGCACATGGTTGGATTTAATGAGTCTATAAACCTCTCTGGAAAGGGGTTTTGATTTAAATATTAAGCTGGTTGCTTTAAGCATAATCATATTGCACAGCTTTTCTAGTACCCACCTTTATCACCCATGATAAAATGCAAGACAAATCACCACTTAGAACTGTTTTAGATCCCTCCTTCTTCAGGCAAGAAACTCTACTGCTTTTATTCCCTGCAGCAGAAATCACCTTGCATCTGATCTCAGCACCCAAAGCAGCCCCCCAGCTGAGAAAGGCCCCACCCAAGTGTCTGGTGTGTCTGCAGTGCCCTCATCCAGCTGTGTCTGTGGGTATGGGCCCCTCCACCCCTTCCTTCCATGCAGGGAATGCTGCTCTCAGTCCCTTCTACATCCCTGCATTCATGGCTGGAGGCAGTAGCAGAGCTGAAGAAGAGTTTACCCCCCCAAACCTTTTTTCTCCTGATGATTCCTTTCAAAGCTGATTACTTACTTGGGTTGTTTTGGTGTTTTTTTTTGCAAATGAGATTTGAGGGTTTGTTTACCCCTCAGACACTGCCCTATCCCTTCCCACTAGATGAAACATTTCCCTGAAATCCCACTCTGTATGGAAGAATGCCAAGTGGGGCTGTCACCACAGCTTTGGTTCTCTAAGAAATTACACAGGTTAATAAAAACCACCATGGTACTTCTTCTTTAGGTCCTAATCACAGATTTCCTGCCATTCCCTACCAACAGATGCTTTTATCTATTCCAGGCTCTTCTTGCCTTTACACACAAACCAAGTGAGAAACTGAGGGCAGGAGCCAGACAGGCTGCTGGATGACTTTGGGCACCAGAGAGCTGCTCAGTGCTCCCTGTACAACACAGCCACCTGAGCCAGAAAAACAGCCCAAAAATGGAAAGGCAGATATTTCTACAGACATTGGGGTCAGATATTTCTACAGTGCCCAAGGACTGTACTTACATTTTTGGCCTGTAAGCCTGTGATGGAAGACCAAAAATTATCACAAGCTCTTTTCTGTAAGGTAGACAGCAGGATAAAGCAGGAGAGATAGCCACAAACTAAGGGAAAGCTAAAGATTAAATTCAGATTTTTCACACCCCCCAGCCACCTGTAAAACAAGATGTGCAACACTGCACCCTAAATGTCTCTCCTTAGCTTACAGGAGGAAGATGGAGAGCAAGGGTTCTCTGGTAAGAAAAGCAGCACTTGCCTCTAGCATGATGTGCACAGTTCAGCTCTTTAGCAGAGATTTGACACCTGCCTCCCTTGAAACAGCTGTTGAGAAGGAACATGAGACTAGGTTACACCAATGCCCATCTTTGCCCAGCTTCAGAGCACTGTTTGATCCAAAAAGCTTATAATTAGCTCATAAACAGCTCATCACCTCAAATCATGTTCCTGGATATTGCCATGTTCTACCAGTTTTATTACAATAAATGGTAAAAATAAGACAACACTAGAAACACCAAAAGGCCTTGAAAGTGCTGAAGGAGACACACAAACATTTTACTATCAGACATGTTATGGTTACATGAATACTTCCCAAGTGCCAGAGTTCAAATAAAAATATATTCATACAAATTTAAAAAAAATACAATTTATATACACTGTGGAATTAGCTTACATCATTTCATAACAAAAAAATACCAGTGCAAAAAAAAAAAACCAAACAACAATGGAAGGGTAAGTTGCTACCATTGGAATGGCTCACAGTAAATTAACAATTCAAAACTGCATAATTAACACTGCACAGGAAACCATGAGAAGGGGAGAAAGCCCCATACTACCCCCTAACTTTTGCCATCAATACTAATCCAGTTCTTGCTTATTATACCTCTAGTGAGTCAAAGGTTACAGGCACCTATGTTAGAAGTTTATTGGTAAATCACTAAGCAACCAGAGGCAGAGTAAAAGCAGGTAGTGTGCTGTGGGAAAGGAATGATGTGTGAGAACAAGGCTGATTCAACACAAACCCCTTTGCAACAGTCCTGAGCAGGAGGGAAATCCTGCATCTCCACATGTCAGATGAACTTGTAATTCCCTTTCTGCAGGCTGCAGATTGCCCAAAGCAGCTGGCAGGATCACCCACCATCCTCATTTAAAACTTCTTTGCAGGAGGAGTGAAGGGCTGTGTTTTCCAGTTAAAATGTTGAAGACAGACACACAGGCAGAGCAGACAGTGTTGGCAGGAGGCTGAAGACAAGTGGCCTTCTCACGGGGAAGCACAGCTGGTGCTCAGACAAACCTTGGCAAGATTTTTCAGCCCATCTCCTCTGGATTGCCTCATTTCAGGTCTCAGTAGCAATGACAAGACAACCTGCAGCAAAATGTACTGCTGCTGCTTGTGTACAGAAATGAAAGAGGACATGACCAGACCAAGGCAATCTAAGGAGAGAGAATGATTCTTCCACACACAATCACTCATAAACACTTAGGGGAAAAATATGTCATGAAGAGACACAGGGCATTCTTGACAGGTGCTCTGGCACTACAGGATTGCTAATCCCATGTTGGACTAACCTGAAATGCCATCAGAACAGTATTCCTGTGACTTGGAACTGCCCATGAGCACAAATCTTTTAAAAGGAGGGTAGGTTAACAGGAGTGTATTTGAGACCTACAGTCCAGCTTCAGGGAGTGCAAAAGGGTGCTGGATGTTTCTTGAAATAGCTCAGTGCAAGAACACAATGCAGGGGACACAAACGTTTTAGAAATCACCTGCAGAGACTACCCAAAGAAAGCAAACATCTTCCCTCTATTTACAGGGAAGCTACAAGAGCTGTAGCCAATGCCAACTCCTCTGCTCTGAGGAACATGCCACACCTGTCCCAGAGGCATAAGATGGATCCCTACTGTAGGAAAACACCTTTGCTTTACTCTTGCAAGTTTAGGAGCTTTCATGACTTATTTGAACTAGAAATAGAATATTCAGAAGATAGAAAAACTATTTTAGTGGAGGAGACCAGAGCTGTTGCTGCAAGTTCTATGATAAGACAGAAAAAAGAACAAAGATATTTCCTGCTCTTTAGACAGGTGGCTTCCCAAGCAGCCCTGGAGAGTGGCCCTGGGACACACACAACTTCCTTTGCAACTGCCACTCCAGGTATCATAGCCCACTCTTTCCTCTGTTAGAAATGTTATAAATCTGTTCTTGAAAACAACAATCTGCCCTTCCTCTTCAATAAGGCAGCAGGCTGGGAAGAACACTAAGTGAAAAAATGCCTACAGATGTCAATGGAGAGGAATAAAAAAGAAAACCTAAGTGTTTACTAAGAGTTCTGCTAAAACCAAACCTTCCTGCTGAGCCATGCTATGTGCTGTCAAGGACAAATTCTACCCTAAAATCTAGCCTCAGGAATCACTTGTAAGACCAAGTTTTCACTCATCTGCTGGACAAAATTCAAGCCTCCCATGACTCAGCTGTCTTTATTGCAAGCACACATCTGTCCAGCTGCTACCCAGACAGCAAAGACTCCATGAACATTTGACAATTCCAATTAGAGCCCTACAACAAGAACACAGCTGGTGGCCTGGGCACAAAACTTCCTCCTAACCCTACCAGCCAGCAGTTTGCAGAGGAGTGCCCTGGAACCATCAACTTCCACAAAGTCAGCCAAAGTGGCTGCTTTAACAAATGTAGAGTTTTAACACATGTAAGGAAAGGGCAGAACCTCTTCAGCCTTAGGTAGGAGAATTTTCAGCACAGGTAAGTTCCTGAATTCAGAAAACACAGCAATATTTGGCTTCCTTCTGCCACAGCTCCCATCTACCCAGCTCCTTATGGCAGACAACAGGTTAATCAGGGTGCTCAGAGGCTGTGTAGAAGACTTTCTGGGATACATTCCCCATGCTACTTGGCCCAGTCTCTTGGCTGAGGGAATGCTCTGTGCTTTATCAAGCCAATCAGCTCTGCAGGCCCTGGAGGCACAATGTTGGCTTCCCACTGAGGGTTATCTGTATACAAACCTCAGGAGGGCAGGTGCCTGCTGGAACAATACAGGTGCTGGCCAGGATGGTACTTGCTAAAGCAGTGAACTGGCTGCAGCTGGCTTCTAAGTGCTGATTTTACCTTTATAGACAAGTGTTGCAGTTGCAAACATTATGCCAAGCATTTCTAGACACAGACAGCCCCACTTATCACCCTGCAGCAGATCCTGCCTGTGAGGCACCAGCACCAAGCACTTCTCCTGTGTGGCAGCCTGAAGTTACAGCAGCTCCTCTCATGACACAGAGATAATCCAAGCAAGCCCAGAGATGGGGCATCAGTTCTGTTTGCCTCCAGAAAGCAGCACTTCACTGTGCTCTGAGGATGTGGTGTTCCCTGCTCTCTTACCCCAGCTGGAAAGGTGTCCCAGACTCATTCTGTTGGACCAATACAAGGACAAAGTGCCTGCAAATGCCAAGAAATGCAGGAGTGTCAGGGTAGTGACAAAGTGGAGTGTCACAAAGTGCCTTAGATGAGTCTCTTGGAGGGAGATAATAGCAACAGATAACAGGGAAAAGAGATCTCCCTTCTCAGAGATGCTCTGCAAATGTATTGAGTATTTATAATCCCAAACAGTAACTGGAATTGAAGTGCTTTGAACTCCTGATGTGCTGAACTGCTCTCAAAAATCAAAAACATCAGAGCAGGGATGCTTCCCCATGAAAGGAGAGAAATTAGGAACAAATGAAGCCAGTGGAAAAACATGGGCAACTAGGAGCACCCACAAAGCGAGGTGAATTTCCAGACTCAGGTTTTTGAATGTTGCTTTTGAGAGAAGCCATCCTCCAGAGCAGCTATTTGATAACTGCAGGTCTCAGGATCTCCTCTCAGCTGCTCCCTTCTGGCACAAATAAGGCAACAGTTGCAGGAACAAGGGAGGAAAAGGGAGATAACATATAGGACAAGGAAAAGATGTTGCAGTTCTCTGCACAGGACACAGTGGAGCTAGATGGTTCTTTTTCCCAATCATTAGGAAAAAAAAAACCCCAAAAACCCCAATCCAAACCAAAACAGCAGAACATACAGTGTCAGGGCAACATCTGAAAGGAGATAACCAGGGTGCAGGAAAAGAAAAAACCTGGATCCAGAGTGGTCAAACCAAGTGCCTGAGGCCAATCAACAACTCTGGGCTCAGGCAGCTCCTCTAATTCTCTGGCTAGCAAGATGTTTTCCAGCTCCCCAGGCTTGATATGCATGTGAGAAGCCAAATGGCAAATCTTGGGCCTTGTGGGGTCCAAGCAGAATGCGAGCTCATGTGCAGGCTTGGAAGAGGGAGGGAGCCACACGAAGCAGGGGCAGGGTGGGCAGGGGCATCAAATGGTCTGATAGTGTTGTCTCAGTCTTGCCTGCAGAAATTCGTGGGTCAGGTTGTGCCGAGTGATTATCCCAACAATCTTAAAGAGGAAGAAAAGAGGAAGAAAAAAAAAAAAAGATACAAAGTCAGTATCACAGGTGTGCTACCAAGAGATGTGCATGGCAGGGCTGCTGTTCTTTCCAACTCCCCCAAAAAAAGAGGGAACTTGCAAGCAGTTCTTGACCAATGAGGAATGAGAATGGGTTTAAGTTTAAATCTCTCCAAAGTGACACCCCTCCCTCTCCCAGCACTTATCTACAGACAAGCCACTGCCTTAACTACACCCAAACAGACAGCTACACTGCTGCTGTCATGTCTGAAGCCAGCAGCACTCACCCCTGCCTAGGCAGGGAGATCCTAGACAGCACACAGATGTAACAAAATCCCTTGGAAAGTGAAAACTATAATGGGAAATAACAAAGCTGCCTTTTTATGGCTTCATTAGAGACATTTCTGGTAGGCCACCTTGACCTGACTGCAGATAGTTCCTACCAGATACACTCCAGGAAGCTCTCAAGACCAAACCTCAGAAATGGTCAAGACCAGCAGAGTGGTGACTGCCCACTGGCTGTCAGACCACCCATGCAGCTGGTGAAGCACCTCTGGTTTTACACAGTGGAAGAGTTCAGAACAGGGCTGCTCCATAATGCTGCAAGAGCATCTTGTACTAAGCATGGAACAAACGAACGTGGAACAAACCAACATCTCATTTTCAACCAAGAGGCTCAGCAGAGTAGCTATTAGGAACCCAGAGAGGCAGAACAAGCACTGCTGTCTCCCAGGGACAGACCAGCTCAGGCTTAAGGAAGTTTCTCATTAAGCTTATAGGAGGTTACTGACACCTACTGACTATTCCTGAGCATTGTAGATGACAGACAAATACAAAAACTCCTTTCTTTTGCTTTTGCTGCTCCTTTGAGAAAGAACAGAATGCAAGTTCCCTTCCAGCAGAAAAACCTTTCACCCCAACACACAGGAAATTCTGCTCTTGACCTTGAATAAAGCTGTCAAAGAGGAACTTAATGAGTGGCTTGATGCTTGAGCTCAAGTCCTCTCAACACGTGCAAGACAATAGGAGCTTCCTCATGCTGCCAGCCTGAGACAGGAGACAGAGCACGTCCTGCCCTCTGCAGGGAAAGCAGAGGTTATGTTTTATTCTTGAACACATAAGATGGTAACAAAGTCACAATAATCAACAGTGCTTCAGGGCCTTAAGAAGATCACATCCTGATTTCTTTAAAGCATTTCTGTTTGATCATAAAAGATCTAAATTCTCCCAGAAGTGGAAAGCATTGCAAAAAAGTAGTGGGTTCCTTGCTCAGCCAAGACAAGGATACAAGGACTCACCTCTCCAACTGCATTCACAACTGGTAAATGTCTGAGTCCCATTGTCCTGAACAAGTTGAAGACTTGTGACACGTGAGTGTTTGGAGACACAGCAAAGGGTGATGGATTCATGTATGGGGTGACATCCTAAGAAAGAAAAATAATTATATTATTTAAGAGGCATTTCCATGATCTCTGGGAATCACTAACAAGCAATTCCTCCAATGCACTGATCTCTGGACAGGGTGTGGGACCATGGGCATCTTCTATTTCTCCACAAATACAAAATTATTTCAGGAATGTGGATTTGTCAGTTTGAACACTGTAACCCATGATCTCAAGAGCTCAATACTGCAGAAAGCCTCCGAGCAGGATGTTCATGAAAATAAGAATGTATATTTAAAAAGCCCTTTGGCCTACACAGCAGCCTTCTTGTCACAAAGACAATGACAGGCCTGCCACTGACTGAGCTGCCAGCACACAGAGTTCCAAACAGATAGCAGCAGCTTGCTGTGCAATTTCACCTGGGCAGGAGTCCAGGCAACATCTTATGCTGAAAGTACAGTCCCTGTGTTGGATGTTACCACACAGCAAGTACCAGGATTGACTTCCACACGCAGACAAGGCTGCCTGAATGCATGGGAAGTGCAGAACGTTGGCCACTTCATCCGAGGGTGGACTTAACACATGCTAGTCAGCTTTTTTTAGAGGCTTAGGACAGTCCTAAAGATCCATCAGGTAACACTGTCAGACTGCAGTGCATCTCTTACCACTATCATGCGAGGGTTCAGCAGTGTGAGGTCCAGGTCATGGATATCAGGGTAGCGTGGGTAATCCTCAGACATCTCTGCGTGGGACAGACGGGGCTGACTGGCACTCTGCAATTAAACCAAATCCCACTGAGCTGCTGTGCCACCATCCCAGGGAGAACATGGGCTGCATGCAGTGCAGCACACAACACAGCCCAGCAGCTCCTCTGATGCCCACTCCTGCAGAGGCACACCCAGCAGCTCATCTCAGAACGCAGCAGTGCAAGCACAAACCTACACAGGCCTTTAGCTGAGAGAGCAAGAGATCTGCTCTGCAAGCCCTGGCAGATCCGTGCTCAACGCTGGAGGGCAGCAACAAATCAGCCTTACAGAAGATGAACCTCAAAAGCAAATGCTCATACAGATCACAGTGATGCAGCTGACACCCTCCTGGTAACACCTTGGCAAGCAGCACTAAGAACACACAGTGTATACAAATAGAGCAACCAGTAGGATTTCATATCTGCCCTCCAGTCTCCAGTTCCAACTGGATTGCAGCTTTATGAAACAAATGGGGCTGCTAATTTATTTTGAAGCAGTAGCTGTGATTTTTTTTCCTTTAATTTAAAGAAAACTTAAATTCCCTTTATTCTAGAGCTGCAAGGAGAATTCCCATCACCCATCTGCAGCTTTTAAAATACAGATGTACTCCTTAAAGTATAAAAGGAGTAAATTCTTTTTGGCAGACCAGAAATACTGTTCCAGACCTTCTCAGACAAGAAGGTAGGGGTGTCTGCAACCATTCCTGATTAGGAAGACTCACCGACTGGCTCTCGGAGTAACAAACCCCCCTGACAAGGAGGGTGACGAGCTGCGAGCGCAAGATCAAGCCATGGAAGGTCAAAGGTCTGAAACGTTCCTCCATGGTCCACTCCTCACTGGGAGACTGGTCAGGGTACAGGTTGGGGTAGGGAGTGTATCTGTGACAGATTGAACATGTTGTGAATTGTATGAACTTAAGGACAGACACACACCCCCTGCCTCCAAAACAGCAGCAGCTCTTTCCAACCTTCTCCTGAATGTTTTAGGGACTTCTGCTCTGCACCAAAGTATCAGAGAAGGGGTCAAGAGCCATTACAATGGGAAAGGGTGTGACAATAGCAGCACAATAGTGACATGTCACCTAATCCTCAGTTTCAAATGCCAAGTGCCAAGTTATTCAGATTCTAATAAAAGCTGAAACATCCGTCAAAGTCTAAGGGGCAGGAGTCCACTCATAAAGAGTCACAGCCACTAGGTTAAAAAATGATTCATTAGACAGGGCTTCAGCTTGGAAACAGCTGCAATATGAGCCTGGTGACTCAGGCCCAGTACCAGACAGGTGGTACCAGCATTATGGCACCAACTCATTAGCTCTTCTCCAAGAGAAGTGAGCTTTGCAGAGCCCTCAGCTTTTTGCAGACAAGAGGGCATCGATTTCTACAGCCAAGCTCTTTCCCCAGGTATTCCATCCTCTCCAGGAAATGTTTCTGAATAGGTGTTTGAAGGAAATTTAAGTTAACAGGTTGGGCACCATCAAGCCATCAACCTAGGACTTGGTCACAGATGCAAATCTCCAGCCTGGCTGATGAGACCTGACAAATCCCTGCTCCAGCAACGCAGACACCACATTTCTTCTGACATATGGAATGACAGGGACTGTATCAAGCATCACAATACCTCTCAACACTTTGTTTCCATACGTTTGTGCCTCCCAGGATCTCACCTTCTCTCTAGCATCTGTTGCAGCAGATCCTCTTTTTCTGGTGGCTCCTCTGTGGCTATGTGCTCATCACACATGTTCCGCAGCTCACTGGACGGGTAGGACTTCATGGACTGACTGCGCTTGCGCTGCTCCCCAGCTCGTGTCAGGATGCTAGATTTCTGGGTGTGACACATTTCAAATCAGAAGGTCAAAAGTTACACAAGAGTGACTAAGAACTATTTGTTCATATAACACACAGTCAGTGCTGCTGCAGTACTTGTAAGAACAGCAAACAGGACCGCACTCTCCTTGGACAGAGAAACTGAGCTTAGAAGTCAGGCATCCTTTATCCCTAGAGCACAAGTTTGCCACAAGCACACTCATCATCATTCTTAAAGTTTCCCAAGAGGCAAAAGCATCTGCCCCACTACCTATCCTACAAGGACTAGCTGCATTTAGGCACTTACTACTGATCTCACTGGTGGGTTCTGTACTTCAGTGCCCAATCCAAACTTTTTCCATATCTACCCTAAACTGATTACTTAATCCTAACTTTTGCCTGTAGGAACACAGCCCCCTGTTCTGCCTTTACCATGACCTGGAAAATGGTTTGAAATTAAGTCCTTGAAGATTCTGCAATGCACAGTAGGTGCTTATCTCTGCCCTGAATAGCCTAGATAAGAGAAGAAAGGGCCTTCCACCTGCAAAGCAAAGCTCTTTACCCTTCAACTTATCAAACAAGCAGCTTCCTACCTTGAATTTGATGTTGTTACTTATCAGTTGATTGCCCTTCATGAACTCCCTCTCATTGCCCCTGTTCTCAGTCACTACAGGGAAGGCATGATGGACAGTTGTGCGCAGGATGCTAACAAGGGACTGGATCCTGGTGTGTGGGTAGACATATGTCAGGTTGGGTTCCATGATGTCACTGGCTCTTAGTCTGAGGAAACAGAAATCAGACTGTTAGATGTATTACATCAGCAACAGAAGGCTGGTGATGGACAAATGAGGAAACAAATCAGTCCTAAACCAAGATCCTGAAGGAGTCTGCTACAGTTTATTCCTGACAGCTCCTCGCACCTGTGTGCTCATCCTCACTGTGTTATTAGCAATGCCAGCACAATTGCTTTTTGGTTATTATTATTTTTTTAACATAATAGTGATGCACAACAGGCAAAGAAAAAGATCCCAATTTGTAACATAGAAAGTGTTTAAAACACTGCTGGGAAAAGATGACAAGTGGGAAGAAGATGACATTCTGCAAGAAGCAAAATCCACTGGAACGTTTTCATGGAGTTCTTGCTGAACCTCACAAATCTGCCCCTCAGATCTCCACCTGCTCACTCCTCCTCAGAAAGGGCTCCAGTACCTCTTCCCTGATGGAGGCTTGATGCACAACTCCCAGTTCCTCTCACAGCTGTTCTCCTCACAACTGCTCCTCTGGGAGCAGCCAGAAGAATCATCCCAGCGCATTAGCACACTCCTTTGTGAGCAAGAACCCCACCACAAACTAACCCGCAGCCCTGCCAAGAGAAGCATCCTTACTTATCCATTTCCACCTCTGTTTCCCACTCCAGAAGAGGCACTCCTCGTAAGTTGACGTGGATGTCATAGATGCCTTTGTTGAAAAAGTCTCCTGTCCATTTGGCTACCTGAAGAACAAACAGAATATTTAATGAGTTGTTGCTCCAACTACAAGACTCCTTGGCTTATCCGAGTACTGGATGGAACAGAGATTCTGGTCCAGCAGGTGCTCAAGCAGTCTGCAAGAAGCCAGAGCTAAAATCCTGCACTTACCATGAGGGTAATCATTATTGGGAGCCCATAGGTGATCTCGTTGGTCGATTCAATTAGGATGACAGTCAGGCTGATTGTCATGCGGACCACTCCTCCCAGGAATGCTGCTGCCCCAATCAGTGCAAAGGTTCCGGAGTAGATGTGATCCAGGCCAATGTAGCTGGGGAAAAAAAACCACAGAGCCCAGATTTTAAAACAACCTGGCAGGGAGCTCAACCTGTCTGCAGCACCTCTCTCCCCCACACACAAGCACACTCAAGGCACCTTTTGAGGAGGTTGGCGACCAGGCGTCCGAAGGCAGCCCCACAAAGCAGGGATGGCACAAAGAGACCACTGGGCACAGAGATCCCGTATGTCCAGCAGGAGAGTAAGAAATAGAGAAGGAAGAACAAGGACAGTGTGACTGGGCTGAAAGTACCTGCAACACAAGAAGAATCATGACTAAAGGGGCACAGGAGTGCAGGACAAAGACAGTATTCTTGCAGCCTCTCAAGCTCACAGAAGGCTCATCTCACAACTACTTACTCTCCCAGTTCAAACACACATGAAGACAATGAATAAGTGAAAAAGAGAGGAAAAGCAGGCCTTTCTTCCCATGGAGGAGGCTTTCACCTGTTGTACTGGTGAAACATGAAGGCCTGAACATGCTCTTAGCCTTGTGGTTCTTATGGCAAGGCTGTTTCAAGCCAGATGAAGCTCTGAAGCCCAGACACAGGGTGGAGCACTGGCTCCTGGCTACTCACCATCTTGGTGGAAAAGCTGCAAAATAGCTGACTCCTGAGGGTTGAAGAAGAGTGTGGCCATGTCATTGTAGGTTTCATTTGGGCAGAAAAATGTTTTGATGCTTGAATTCACATCCTCTGACATACCCTAATGCAAGACAGAAAAGATGCAGTTACAATCCACTCTCTCCTACACCAGCCTTTGTGCAGATGGGAGTAACCCTCTGTATAGGCCTGTCAGCCCAAGCTTTGGGAAGTACAGACCAAACATCAACAGTAGATGGGGCCTGCAACAACAAAGGGCTCCCTAATTCACAACTTGAGCTGCTTTGCCAAAGTATGAAAGCACAAAAAGCAGCTTTCACCATTACCCTAAGCTCCTGCAACTCTCAGTAGGTTTTCACTGGAATCCTGACATGGGCTGCTTGCTACCAAAAGCTCCCTCCTTGCCTGTGCTTCTCAGGAGGGTGAGCATTTTGATGCAGGAATATAATCTTCACATAAGAACCCTCACCTGCAGGCTCAGAGTGTCATTGCCACTATGACTGGTAGAAGACATCTGCCGGCATTCCCCCAAAACCATGGAGGCTACAAAGACCACAACTGTGGTAGTCAAGGACACCAGCAGGCTCTCCAAGACTCTGCAAATACACAACAGAAACCACACACTGAAGCCACACAGTCCTGTAACCCAGTTCCAGCTCTGCACACAGCTTCAGTGAGGCTGCAGGAACAAGCAGTCACTTCAGGTTAACATCAGAAGCAGGAGACTTTGCAAGTCAAGCTGAATTATGAATTGGCTGCTAGGGATTGCATCAGCTCCCCCTTGTAAGTACTTGCACCAAAAAGGAGCTGTTTCTGCCCAAAGAACACATAACATTCACATATAAAAACCCAGAGGGAAGTGTTTAGTGATGAGGCTGTTCACAAGGAAACAATGTTCTGTAGATCCTAACAGGGTAAAAGTCCAGACAGAACTGGACAGGTTGATGTACATTCTCTCATCTCTCTTCTTTTCTAGGTGCTCAAATACAGTTTGGTTGTTTTTTTTAAACCTGGGCTTCTTACTTAAGAATTGCCTAAAGCAACCAACTACCTTCTAGAATTACATGGCAAATTCCTCTCTAAATAGAACAGATATTAGCTCAGTTGTGAATTTAATTAATCAAGATAATTAAATTAAAAAAAAAAAATAAAAGGTATCAGCTATTCCCTCCACATCTGTTTGGACAAGACATAAGAAAATACTGCATGGAGACAAAGCTCTGGTCTGGTTGGTGGAGCTGTAGCTTTATGATAAAGAGTTCCCTCCCTTGCAGGGGGTTGAAGCTCCCTCTGTACCACCAGAGTAATTACAAAAATGTAGAGAGATTGTAACACCTGGTTCCTGGAGTTTACTTTTAAGTTCGAGGAAGACTTCATTTTGTGATTTTAAAAAGAACAGGTCTGGAATTTCTTCCAGTCCCACTCAACGTTGATGCTTTTGCTTTGGGACACTGAATACAGGTAAGAGATCCCTGCATAAACTGGAGAGCACAAATACCTGACCAGCTTTGGCTTGGGATGCACGTTCCGCATGCGGTACTTCGCAAGTCTCTTGTTCAGGCAGTTGAAGGTGGCTCCAAGAAGGCCTCCTACAATCCCCATCAGAATGAAGAAGCCCAAGTCCACAGCTGTCCAGAGGTGGCATTTCTTATCAGACTCAGAGCACTATGTGCAGAAAAGCATAAAAAAACCCATTACAGTAGCTGCAATTTCCTACCAATGCTTCTGTCTCCACGGCAGAAGACCTTCAACAGCTGTGATCAAAGTGAAACAATTCTGTCTCAGGCTATCAGTGTATTGCAGCCAAACATCAGCTGCCCATCCACTAACTCTTACCTTAAATTCCCCAAAGTTCAGCAGCCCAGGGAGCT
Organism: Florisuga fusca; assembly: GCA_038090715.1. Taxonomy (NCBI): domain Eukaryota; kingdom Metazoa; phylum Chordata; class Aves; order Apodiformes; family Trochilidae; genus Florisuga; species Florisuga fusca. The sequence goes on from JAAWXA010000039.1 coordinate 5,159,933, forward strand.
GGAAAGAGCCCCAACTTCCAAACTGAATCCCAGAGCGGAAAAAATTCAGGGTGAAGGTGGCCGCCATGGAACAGAAAAGCTGAAGTAGTTAAAACAAAACAAAACAAAACACTAAACACTCTCCAAATTAAGACTGACACAATTAGCTCTTCCTTGAGGCTAATGCCTGGGGAAGGGAAGCTCAGAGCTTTAGTAAAATAGTTCCCCTGAGGTTTAACACCCTTTCCCTGCAAGAGAGAGCAGGGCTAGAATGAACTGCTAGAACCTCTCTGGTTTCCTGCACAAGGAGTTTCACACAGCAGTTATTGCAGCAAAAGCTCAGTTGTTTGGGTTTTGGGTTTTTTTGCCAAAGATGCTAATTTACAAAGCACTAACACAGCTTATTTAGAATTGGAATTGAGGTCTTCACTGACCTCACTGGCTCCTTTTCACCCCAAGAGAGAAAGAGAAGTCTAACTGAATCTCACCAACAAGACACTTGGCATAAGAAATGCAAAAAGAATCATGAGATCAAATACAATTTTAAACCACTATCAAGTTCATTAAAGTAGGTACTCGAGGCAAAGAAATCAGCAACCTGAAGGCACAGGGCATTGCTGCAATACAGCTCCCCAAGGCAAAGAAAAGCAGACAGAAATGTACCTGTCCTTACTTCCAGGTACACTAATTCTGCTGCTACAGAGTTGTCCTGCAGTTCCAGATAGTACCAGACCAATCTCTGCTCCTGATCTGCAGTGATTCTGGCGCACTGATAGAGCAGACCACCTCTTTTCTGCCAGGAGAGCTCAGGAAGAGACAGGGTAATCTGAACACCCTCCCAGTCAAGTCCTCCTAAAAGTTCAGCTCAAGAAAGAGACACACAGAAGGACCCAGAGTTATTACTCACCACTTTCCATGTAAGTCCTTGGTTCCAGAAGGAGGAGCCTTCTTCCAGGCTGAATAGGGTGCCTCCAATTGGGGCTCCAAAGGCAGCTGCAACCCCTGCAGCAGCTCCAGCAGATACAAAATCCCTTTTATCCCTGAAATGAAGAGGAAAATTACCTCAATTTAGCAACGTGGAGTTCTGAAGGTGCTTAAATTCTGCAAAGAGATCATTCCCATTTATGGCTCTACTGTACCTGTCACTGCGGAAATAGGGAAAATTAAACTGGATCTTCCTCAAAGAGATGCTCTGGAACTAAAAGCAAAGTAAGGATTTAGATACATAGGAGATGGAAACTTACTCCTCAGAGTACTCTTACATAACAGTGGTGTGACCAGGTCAGTGACCCAGGCCAGCACTGACCTGTGGCAAACCTGCACCCACAACAGCACCACTGTGAATCATGGGACCCTCCTTCCCGACAAAAAGACCTGGAAAAACAGGACTGATGAGGCAACACACTCCTCTCACTCTCTCTCTTGCTGGCAGTGCCAGGATAGATCAGCTCAGCACTCCCATACCACAACACAGTCCCCTGCACCAAGCCTGCACCTCCTCCTCCCCTCAAAGTGAAGGATGATGCTGAGCACTGTCCCCTCAGCCCCCCACAGGTTTGTAAAGACTTCCACAGACTTGGCACTCCAAGTGAGTGGAAAAAAAGACAGCTGTTACAAGGACTCTGAACTCTCCAAGTCACTCTGCCCTGCTGCCCAGAACATAACCTCCCTTCAGGCTGCTCTACAGAATGTGTTCTCAGGCCTCCCTCTTGGACTGAGCCACAAAGAGCCACTTCTGACTGGCCCACCCAGGAAAGCACCCATCCTCCCAACAGTCCTGATTCTTCTATCTACACACAAAAACTCAGAGCTCATGACTCTTCCTCAGCCCATCAAAATAATTTTACTGGCAAAGCCTAAAAAGCAAGGACAGCATTCTTCCTCCTTTAGTGAACCCTTATCCCAACAAGATCAAGCCACCAGAGCCCTTCTTACCTCCTGCCACACTGAAGAGCACTCCTACAGCTTTGCACACCACTGTCCGCAGCCGCACGACTCCTGGCACCTTCACCCCATTGAGGTAGCACTTAATTTCAGGAATTCCTGATCCAGCTGCTACAGGCTGTGGAAAAGAACCACAGATGATGTGCTGCGTCTGTTTCAAAGGTGACCAATGATATCTCACGAGAGAGCACAGCTAGGGACTAAGAGACCCTGCTTAGCTACATCAATCAGCACTGTGAAGCCAGACTGATCTCTTGGGGCAGAAAGGGATTCCAAGAAGATGGAAATGTCAGCCCCAGGACCGGCAGAAGCTGAGTAATGAGAAGCAGTAAACCTAAGTCTTACTTGGATCAGGACCAGAAGACTGGCAAGAAAAACAAAGGTCAGGTTGAACCCCAGCAGCTCCAGCAAGGACAAGGCAAGACAGCCCTTCTCAGTGCATTCTTCCACTGCTGCAGGGAGAGTCAAGGAAAACAACAACATTCCCTCCAGCAACACAGAATAATTTGGTACAATCTGGGGGTCCCACTGTCATTGACAGCCATGCCTTGGCTTCCTAATCCAGCCAGGACAAAATGACACAACCCATCAGGAAGCCAGGCTTCCTTTTAAGAGTTCCAACAAGGAAGGGAAGTGTTCCTTCCTTCAGTGATGCCTTTGCCTGTGGACATGATATTGGAACTGTTTCTTGGTTTCAATGGCTGAATCACATGAGCAAGTTGAAAATTATTAATTATCAACAAAAGGATGGATGGCAGAAGTCTGAGTCAGCTGTTCTGAGCACAACAGGGGGACAGAAAGGGAAAGGTCTAACAGGACCCCTACATTAGGTAAAAGATACAGCTTTGTACCACCTGAAACTTGATCTGGGTAAGGAGCCGTACGAAGAAATCCACAAAGAGGCCCACCTATGGAAAAAAAAAATAAAAAAGACAGATCTACCCTCAAAAATTACTACATACAAAAAAAACCTTACATACAAACAAACACCACCTTCTACCAAGTCCTACCAGAAGTACGTGCACATGAAAAAGGCAAAAGAAGTGTTGTTGGAGTAAAGGACCATCAGAAGATCAGATTTGCTGCCTGCCTTGTTCCCAGTGGGACAGAGCCATCCTAGCATTTTTCCTGAAGAGATGCATTTCAGAGTACTAATCCAGTGGCATTTTCAACACCCACGACACACTCCAGGGTACAGAAGAAAGCTAGTATTGAACTGAAGTCTACAATCAGCAAAGCTAATTTTCAGACACTCTAGGAAGCACATAATGAGCAGCTCATAATACAAAAGATAAAATGCAGTTCAGCTGTACATTAAGTGCTAACTTTAGACAAGTTTTACTATGTACAGAATTAGGAGATTTGCCAGAATACTTTGCAACAAAAGCACAGCAAGATATGAAAGAAAAAAAAAAAAGAAAAAAGAAAGAAAAAAACCACAACTTCCTGGAAAATAATCTAGCAATAAACATGCTACAATTCCCAAAACAAATTCAGCTACTAAGCTCTCCACTTCATGAAGGAGACTGTTTCCTCCTCAGCCATTCACTTCTAAATGACTCTTGCTTAGCCTCCTGAACCCTACTTCTTCCCCAGCCTCCATGAATCTTACCAGTCCTGTGCATACTCCAATAGCAAAAACCATCACCCACTTCACTGCTTCATATCTCTGGGCTTTCTGTGTGGAAAGATTAAAAAAAATGAAATAAAATTTTTAAAAGGCAAGGCAAAAAGAATCAGAAAAATGCTGTCCTGGGTTCCACAGCTCAACTAGAGCTGGAGTGATAATTCAGCTTGAATTATCACCATGTCACCATGAAGATGGTGACAACAGCCAACTGAATGGCTGTTGATCAACTTTTTCACTCTAAACCTGAGGCTTACAACAGATGCTGAGTTATAATCTCCACACACATTTCCATTTTATTTGTAGCTATACCAAAAGAGAACACAGAATTTCTTTCATAAAGAAAAAAACCCCACAAAACTTACTGCAATAGAATGTATATATAAGTATAGAGTGGTTTCAGTTGGAGGAACCTTTAGAGATAACTGGAGTCTGCCATGGGCAGTGACACCTTCCACTAGATCAGGTTAGTCAAAAAGCCCTCATCCAACCTGATCCTCATCCAAACCTTCCAATGTCAGGGCATCCACAATTTCTCTGGAAAAATTTCTCTTGGCAATTTCCATAGTTGTATCTCTCAAACAAATGAAAAAGAACAAACAAGGTCCCACCTTGTTGTCCATGCTCTCCAAAACTTCCAAGTATGGGTCATTGATACAGCGATCGTAATCCAAGCTCTGAAAGAATGCCAAAAGGTCAATTAAAGAGAATCAGCTGGAACAGATTGTGCAAAAAAAATATGGATAGAAGACCGTGCTCAAGATTACAGCAGTCAACAAAAGCCCCACAGTAGGAGAATAAACTCCTGAAAACAACTTCATTGGTAGCAGACCCAGACCCCGAGAATGAGGAAGTGAAAAAACAGACCAATTCCACTGCCCAAGCTGAGAGACAGGAACCAAACAGGAACACAGCTGATTACGACAACTTTAGATTAAAGAACTCATATTGTTAAGATCTAAGCTTTAATTATTTAAGGACATCTAATTTGACAGTGCAAAGAATAGCACTAGATCTTTATATTTAACCTCACTACAACAGGAACACTAGATGGGAATTCTTCTCTAGATGAACAGCATCAGTTCTTAGGCTTATCACAGTAGTGAGTTAAAAGCAATATGTAGTTGCCCAGCCATACTCACAGTACCACTAAGCCTCTATCTACATCAGATTCACCTCTTCAAGCCAAACACACAAAACCTGAGCTGGGACACCCATGCAGACAGCAACTGCTCTAGATAATTCAGGGCCACCATAAAGCAAAGAAATCTCCTGTAAGAAGCAGGATCTGAGAGACGAGATCTGCTGAGGGCCAGCATGACAGCAGTGAGGCAACAGCAGCTGCAGATGCTTTCTAGAGTCACGAGGAAAGAAGACCACCCCAGCCTGTAAATTTCACATTTAAAAAGTGGAACAACCCAACAGACTCTAAACATTTCCTCAACAGAAGTCTGACTAAAGCAGGAGATATTCAAGCTCTACTCACAGGGATCAAACCCAGAAATGTATAATGATGAGGAGCAGTTCTAAGTGCAGGAACTCTCAGTATTTCTGCTGGTGTCAACGCAGTCTAACGAGATGCATTTTGAGTACCTGCCCCGTTAGAAACTGCAGTGCTTTTTAGTTTAATTTCACAAACTGCTATCAGTTAATTTCCCACCTCATAGTCTTTGCGTGGAAGGATCTCATCCTCCTCTTCATGAGTTTCTCCAAGGATTGTCTGAAAACAAAAAAACACAGAAAATCATGAGGGGAATGAATGAACACATGACCAGGTGCTCATGATCACCAGCAGCAAAGCCAAAATTAAGGAAGGCCTCTGCTACTACTGCTTATAAAGTCAGAGTATGGATTACCAGACAACCACTGTGGGCAACTACTCAAGATCTTACCTCCAGCTCACCTTTCACCAAGAACACCCCACGTTACTTCCACCCAGGAGCTCCCCACAAGCCCAGCAGAGCACTAAACCCCCACACATCCCAACGGCCCTCACAGCTCCAGCTTCCAGGGAGCCTCAGGATGCAACAGGCACCATCCCCCTACACTGGGCAGCTGGAGAGAGCCCCGGCCAGAGCCACCCCCTCTACGGGCTGCCGGAGCTGCTGTCCCTGGGGGGGGGGG
>JAAWXA010000039.1:5165915-5193677 GCA_038090715.1 Florisuga fusca
GATGGGTGGAAGGCCGGCACCCCTCCCGGTCTGCCCGGGGCCGTGCCGCGGGTGGATCCGGACCCAGGCTCCCTCTCGGCCCCACAGGGCTGTCAGCCCGGTGCCACGGCCCCGCAGAGCAAGGCCCGGACCGGCCCCTTGCAGAGCCCCGTGCGAAGCAGACATCTGAGCCGCTGAGCTGAGCTGGGGCGGTAAAACTGCTCTGGGAAGGATCCGGATCTAGCTCAGGCCTGGAAACTGAAAATATCCAGCAGGAAAAGGAGGAGGCACTACAAGCATCACGTAAACACAACAGGCACATCCCTAGGGAACAGCATCAATGTGCTGGGCTCTGGATCCTTGAGCTCTGAAGTGTAGTAGAGAGAGAAGCAGGAGCACAGACTGAACAGCTGATGGGTGTTTAAGATTGTCTTATTTGGCGACTTCTTGTTTAGAAAAATCTTTTTTTTTTTTCTCTTTGCAGTAACTGCAAGCTTATGGCGGCAGATCTGGGATGCATCTGATGGTAAGGAAACTTCTAAGCCTTGCTTGTCAATCAGATTTAAGTGGGGCCTCTCTCCTGGCTTTGTGGCTCTAGCTTGCCAGTGTCATAAGGAACTTCCTTTAACAACAAGACTGATCCTCTAGGGACATTAATTAATATGTGAACCCTTCCCTTGTGATGGGTGTTAAATCTTAAGTGAGAAAACAGAGGTGCTTTGATTTGCCTGCAGTGCTATGCATGCTTAATAGAAGTGAGATACTGGGATTTGGCTGCATGTGATTCGCACCACCAGTTTGATCACCAATTTGGGATAATTCTCCCAGATTAATGCCACGTGGATGTCGGGCAAAATCCTTTGGGAGAGTTTGGTCAGGGCTGTTACTGTGCACCCAGTTGCTTTTGTTTCAGTTGTCAGTAGGTCTGTGCTGCTGATTTTTACTGTGGCCCTGCAAGGGATTCAGGACTCCCAGATCCTCTTGGCAGCACAAAGCCCATGCTCCTTTCTCCTATCTCCTGCCAGCTGGAGAGAGCCCCAGGTAGTAAAAGTAGACTTTCTCCCAAAGGATTTTGCTTGATCTGCAACTCACTGTAAACAGTAGAAGATGAGTTCAAAGTCTTCTTGGATGACCTGAACCCACAAAGCTTATGATAAGGGCAACATGCACACTAGCTAACCCAACCATCTCCTACAAAACAGGCTTACATCATGCTCAAACATAATGCTCCGTGTCTCCCAGTGACAATTTTAGCAGGTACATAAAGTACAAATGCAGTTACAAATTTATCACAGCTCTTTAATTATCTGTAATCACTACCTACTTTTAAAGGCAGTGGGTGAAACACTTTAGGGAGCTGTGGGGAGCTGGGCAGCCTAGACCCACTTATGTTACAACCTGCAATGCTGTTTCTCTTTGTGTGAAGCCAAGCAAGCACAGCTGATCATGTCAAGGCAGGGAGAAGGGAATGGTCTCTGCTGGCCTTGTTTCCAAACAGCCTCAGCAAATGAGCAGCAGATCTTGTAAAGAGCTGGATGTGTGCAGAGGGGACAGTTGTCTGTGGAGGTGGTGTGCCTTGTGGAAAAAGGCTAAAGAAAGGCAACTGTCTGAGGCCAACAAAGACAAAACAAAGGATGGTGTTTGTGGGGATGGCCTGAGCAGAGAAGTTTTGTCACTTTTTAATGATAGAGGAATAGTTTGTACACTCCTGTGTACCTGCCCCTTTAGCACTTGCTCTCCTGCCTACATTGCAAAACAGCACTGCCTTTTGGGAACAAACAGAAGGGGAACCCTGAAGATGGATACAGTCCAAGAGATAGCTGCTAGAGAAATAAATCAAAATCTGCTGGCACTCCCTGCCCAGGGCCACAAGATCAAAGAGTCCCTCACCTGATGCATGCAGGTATCACGGCTTGCTAAGTTGTAGTCAGGCCAAAAGTAATGTTGACCTGACTCTTCTGAGAGGCAAATTTGACCCAGCAGACACAGAAGAGCTGCATCAAAGTGGCATGAAGCCATCTGCTGTGTAATTTCTCTCAGCACTATCTTAACACACACTTTCTATTTTGTTTTCACCAGATCCTGTACTACAGCTTAAAGCAAGGGCTGACAAGAGACTGCTTAATGATGATTAATGCTGGGTGTTGGCACAGACTTCCTTTTCACTGTCTGCTGCCCACCCCAGTTGCACCTCCTCCTTCCTGAGATCTATGCCTTCCTTCTCTGGGACCCACTGTGCTGCTCCCTCTGTTCCCTCCTCCAGAGATCACCATGGTCAATGAGACTCAGCATACCTGCAGTGCCAGTTCCAGCTCCAAGTCTGATGGTGGCAGCAGCAGCGGGAGTGAGAGCTCCAAGGACAGCTCCCGCTGCTCCACCCCCGTCCCCGACACTGACCGGCATGAGCGGCTGCGGGAGAAGATGCGCCGGCGGCAGGACTCTGGAGACAAGTGGTTTTCCTTGGAGTTCTTCCCTCCCCGCACAGCCAATGCTGCTGTCAATCTCATCTCCAGGTGAGGGCTGCAAGGTGGGAGAGGGGAGAGATGAAGTGTCTTTGGTGGAGGGCTGGGAAATAGGCTCTGCCCCATGCTCTGTCTCCCCTTCCAGGTGACGGAGCAGGTAATGGGGCTGTGCTTTCCTGCTGAGGAGGGTAATGGACACCAGGTAACTTGTCTTCCCTTGGAGGCCCTAAAGACTCAAATGTCATGGTGGGCTTACTGAGGGGGCCAGACCATTTCCCCTCTCCCATGTTCTGTGAAGATGGAGCAACCCCACTGTCATGCTCTGGGGCTGAAGCAGAGTACTAGAGGACAACAGAGCAGCAAAGCACCTGTTAAACCCAGGAACTATTACTCAATGGGCAGTGTGCCCAGTTCTCTGTAACAGAGACACACTTGCTTTCAGAGTCATCCAGCCTTTATGGCTTGTTCCTCTGTATTACTGAGGCCTAGATTTAGCCTCTGAGATGTGTCCTCACCTACATGCTAAATGAAAGGCAAGAGCACCAGAAGCCACCATGTACTCACCTGGATGAGAAGAGGGAGTTTCCTAACTCTTATGTGTAGCTGCAATATGCCAGTGCCAGGTTTACTTTAAACAGAAGGGCCTGTTCAACCCAGAACAAGACCTTTGTCTTTTCTGTTTGGCACACTTGGGAAGCCAACAGAGATCTGGTCTATCTTTTCATATTTGGTGTCCCTACAGTTAAAGCTGGGAGCAGGGGGTTGCATTGTAGTCTGCCTCAAAAGGAATGGGACTTGCATTGTTGTACATCAGAAGATGTAACAGTCTCATAGAGCATGCTGAGAGTGTGTTCTGCAGAGAACACTTCAGTTGCCTCTTCGAAGAGATTATAACCTCTTCCTCATACAGCCTGAAAGGATGGTTTTCCTTATTTACATTGGCCACTTGCTTAAACTCCCAGTTCAGCACTTTCCTTGGTCTCTCCTGCTGCTATTCTCTGAGCTGTCTCTGCCTGTTGCTGGCATTCCAGCAGTGAGCAAGATATCTCAGGCACAGAGAGGGCAGTGGCTACATGGTGGGCTAACACAGCTCTAAAATCCACAGGTTTGACCGCATGGGAGCGGGTGGCCCACTCTTCATTGATGTGACATGGCACCCTGCAGGGGACCCAGGATCTGACAAGGAAACCTCTTCAATGATTATTGCCAACACTGCAGTCAACTACTGTGGGCTGGAGACCATCCTGCACATGACATGCTGCAATCAGACCAAGGATGACATCACAGGGCACCTGCAGAAAGCCAAGCGCCTCGGGTTAAAGAACATCATGGCACTGCGTGGAGGTGAATCCCTTTGTCCTTGTCTTTAATTCCAGAGTGGAAGTGGAGAAATATGATTCAGAGGCTCCTTCTGCTGCAGGAAATAAATGTTGAGAGTGCATTTCACCTGAGCCCTTTGTTAGCAGGCCCTCCAGTTCAAGGGTAGACAGAAGCAGTCCATGGGTAGAACTCCAAACCTGGAGGTTTCATCATCTTCCTTTTGATAGCAGGAGGTTTTGCAGCACTGGAAGATCTGAGTCCAGCAAACAGTTGAAGAGAGCTGTAGGTTTGTTCTCTTTTCAGATCCTTCTGGTGAGGAATGGGAAGAAGAAGTAGGTGGCTTCAACCATGCTGTTGATCTGGTTAAGCACATTCGCAATGAATTTGATGACTACTTTGACATCTGTGTGGCAGGTAAATACCTTTCACTGCTGAGTGTGGGGTAGGGTGTGAGATCAGCTCAGCAGTCCCTCTCTGAACCTTGCTGCAAGTGGCAGCACAATCAGATTATCCACTCTCTAATTTCTATTGTGTTGTCCTTACCACTAGGTGTTGGGTTTTTTTTCCTCTCTTCCCCCCCAAAGGCTACCCCACAGGTCATCCTGAAGCAGAGAGCTATGAGGCAGACCTGAGGCACCTGAAGGAGAAGGTCTTTGCTGGGGCAGATTTCATCATTACACAGCTCTTCTTCCGTTCAGAAACCTTTCTCAAGTTCATGAAGGACTGTCAAGCCATTGGCATCACCTGTCCTATTATTCCTGGCATCTTCCCCATACAGGTGAAATTCAGTCATTCTGGTTCAGGGAGGGAGTAAGGATCCAGGATGTTAAGTGTCTGTGGGTCAGGTTCTGAGACAGGGCTGTAAATAGCCTCCACAAAGCTTCTGGGAAGTGAGAGGGCTAAACACGTGATAAACCTGTGGATGGTTTGCCAAAGTAATCTCCTAGACATGCAATAACAAGTTCAAAAGGTTTTCTGTGCTCATGTGGCAAAGGGATACAATGGACAATGGTCTAGCAGTCCTAAGGTATCGGTCATCACTGTCACCACACTGGGCTCAGGGAGAGAAATGGGAAGAAATCACCTAAAGTGACATGACCATTGTCATCCTAGAGGTGGGCCCTGAGAGTAGAATCCAGGAGCCTCAATTCTGTGTTCCCTGCCACAAAATCGAGGTCAAGTACCTGTGTTACTGGGATGCCCAAAAAGAGCCTTGGAAAAATCAAAATCCCCTGCGTCCTCCTCCAGGGTTACCACTCCCTGCGCCAACTGGTGAAGCTCTCCAAGCTGGAAGTACCCCAGGAAATCAAAGATGTCATTGAACCCATCAAGGACAACGATGCAGCTATCCGGAACTACGGGGTGGAGCTGGCAGTGTCCATGTGCAGAGAGCTGTTGGACAGTGGCATGGTCCATGGGCTCCACTTTTACACCCTCAACCGGGAAGTGGCTACAACCGAAGTCCTGAAGCGCTTGGGCATATGGAAGGAGGACCCCAGGTGAGCAGAGTGTGCTCATCCATCCATCCATCTGTCCGTCCATCCATCCGTCCGTCCATCCATCCCATCTACTGAAGGCTCAAGCAGTGGATGGGTTGGCATTTCCTTCTTTTTTTTTTTTGGTTGCCTTTCTGCATTAAGAAGTTCCCCCTGCCCACGGGTCTCTGACAAAAGCTGGGAGGAACTGAAGGGACAAAGGAAGGGTGAATTTGTTTTAGTCAAGGGGTTTTAAAGTAGCCTGTTCTGGAACTTAAAAAACCTAAACTCTTAGAGCTGCTACTTGGAAGAAACATGGTTTTTGAGGTCTGTCACCACCTCTTTTACAGCCTAGGTGCTATATAAGCTCCTGCTGTGGATTTCTAGGGCTCTCTGCAGCTGATAAAGGGAATGTAAACTTCTCTCAGAGTCCACAGGCTTCATCGTAGACAAGAGGAAGCAAAGAAAGATTGATAGTTGTGTTTATTTCTTGGTAAAGATAGCTTCACACAGTGCTTTCCCCTTACCTCTTCAATTTCAGGTGTCAATGTTGTCCTTAAACATTAAGTAGACACCTACCAAGCATCCTGTGAGCAAATTGAGTGGGAAAAGATTTTCCATAAAGGAAGAAGAGTTTTCTGTCCTACTTCTTGACAAATAGGACTCTTCTCAGCCCCTGTTACTTGCTCTCCACAGAGATAAAGGGGAAGGATAAAAGCTATCCTAGGGAAGTAGAAAGTCAGCAGAAGAACTGTGTTAACATCTGCTCCTCCCATGCAGGCGGCCTCTGCCCTGGGCAGTCAGTGCTCACCCCAAGAGGAGAGTTGAAGATGTTCGGCCGATCTTCTGGGCCTCCAGGCCGAAGAGTTACATCTACAGAACCCAGGAGTGGGATGATTTCCCCAATGGCCGATGGTAGGTGTCAGCTGGCAGTGGCTGTGAGGTAGAGGTGTGGTGTGAAAGCCTGTTCCAGAGTCAGATTGTGCTGTTAGTGGGTGTTCTGAGCACACTTCGGGCTTGACAAAACAGGCAGCTTCTTCAAGTGGTTCCCACTTGCTTGGATTTGAATGAGGATGGCATCAAGATCTTGAGGCTTTTGGTCTTCAGGTAGATTTTGCTGGTTATTTCTCTTCCCGGGTGGTATCTTCCTGCATCACTAAATCAGCTCATCTGCCTCACTAGCCTGTTAATCCTGTGTCTGCTTCCCTTACAGGGGTAACTCCTCCTCTCCGGCATTTGGGGAACTGAAAGACTATTACCTCTTCTACCTGAAGAGCAAGTCTCCCCGAGAGCAGCTCCTGAAGATGTGGGGAGAAGAGCTGACTAGTGAGGAAAGTGTCTTTGAGGTGTTCACATGTTACATCACTGGAGAACCCAACAAAAATGGGCACAAGGTGAGTGATGGCCCAGGGGAGGATGGTCAGTGTGGTACAGACAGTAGTGCAGACAATTACATCAGCAGTCATTCTACAGTTAGAGATATCCTGCCCCTGGAACCAAACTGTCCTGAAACAGGTGTATTTCAGACCAATAGTGCATTAAAGTTCCTTCAACATCCAGATGGTAAGGAAAGGTTTGTTACTTTCTTTGTGCACCATTCTTTTTCCACGTGTAGGTTACATGCATGCCATGGAATGATGACCCTCTTGCCACTGAAACCAACCTCCTGAAGGAGCAGCTGGAGAAGGTTAACAGAAGAGGAATCCTGACCATCAACTCCCAACCAAACATCAATGGCAAACCATCCACAGACCCCATTGTAGGCTGGGGGCCCAGTGGGGGTTATGTCTTCCAAAAGGTACTGCATGACTCTGGGCTAGGCAGCAAAGAGATGTGACCCAGTTTGGTCTGTATCAAGTGGGGAGGTCCTAGGCTTTCACCTAGATAATCCTTCTGCCTGCTTCTTATCTTAATGCCTTCTTACTGAGACAAGACAAAGCTCCTTTGGTGTCTTAAGACACAGACTATGTCACCTCTATGACTCACTTAGCAGCTGTGTTCCCCCACCTCACATCTAGAGTTTCTTGGTTTTACTTCTTTCTAGAGCAGGACAACGATTTTTTAGATACAAACATGTACTGCATCTGATCACATTCAGTGATGCAGGAAGCACCAAATTTTTTCATAAAATAGGGATCAGTGAGGTAGTATCTCTAGCATCCAGCTTCTCCTAGTAATATCTGAGCATTTTAAAATTTCTCTGTCTTTCTCTAAGGCAGAGTTCTTCAGCAACTGCCTGCATCCCACAGTACTACTGCTGTGCTGCTCAGACAGCTGAGAGGCTCCTCCTCTGGCCTGTAAGCAGTCTTATCTCCCATGCCTGCCTTCTCCATGCATTTTCAGGCCCTAGAGCCTTGCCACTAATGGCTGTGATAGGAATCTCCCATCAAGGTAAATGCCAAGCAAGTGCCTCACTAGGAAACAAAGCAGCCTTGTTCAAAAGGATCCAAACCACTAAAGCCTTGAGACCAGCAGATGGCAAATGCAGTTATGTTTTCAAAGGAAAAAAATTCCCCTGAGGTAAAGGGAAATCCATCATCCCACACAATAGCCAGGAAATGAGGGGAGGGGAGGCAGTTGGGAGCAGCCAAGCACAGAGCAGTGGTAGATGAAGCAAGTACAGAATTAGGTTGTATAAGCACACAGAACTGGGAACAAAAGATGAGCAGAGGGAATTGTAGGGTGCTTGGGAGAGCCCAGCTGAGACCCCAGACTTCTGCTCCCTCTGAACTGGGCTGCCTGGGCAGGACACTGCTATTCACAGGGTGCCATGGAGAACATTGGTCAAGCTCAGATCTCATCCATGCACTTGGCTCTGTCTGGCAGAGCCTGCTTCCCAAGCACAGCTCCATAGGCTGCCTGGAGCTTATTCCAACCTCTCTGCTCACGTGGGTGCAGTACAGGAAGTTTGTGGCTTTCCTAAGCTGGTTGTGTCTGGGCTTTTACCTGTGCTCTTCCCAGTTTTGTTTTCACAAAAATTCACTGCCCTGTGCTCAAGCCTCCTCTGGTACATGCTTCCAGGAATAGACACACAGGTCTTAAGCTGGCTGGTTTCCAAGCAGCACAGACTGTACAGCTGGTTGCCTGTATGTGTCCCAGCCTTGCCAGCAGTGAAGGCTTTTGCTCTGTTTCCCCTTTTCCACCCCTGCAGGCATACCTGGAGTTCTTCACCTCCAGTGAGATCGTCACGGCACTGCTCAAGGTGCTGAAGAAGTATGAGTTGAGAGTCAACTACCACATTGTCAATGTCAAGGTAAGCTCTTGTCTACAGGACACTTTTTCTTTCACCACCTTGGGAGAGAGGCAAATATCAAAGATTCAGATATCACTATGAGCAAAGTGGGGCTGATGAAAGGAAGGGAAACAAGTCAGCTGTGGTGTGCAGCAGCTCTCTGAGCTTTTCACAAGGGAGGGTAAACAAACTTGTTCCAACTCACTCAAATCCTCCCTCTAACAGTTGTTTCAGAAATGTTTTCCCTCCTTTGGCAGGGCCAGAATATCACCAATGCTCCAGATCTGCAACCCAATGCTGTCACCTGGGGCATCTTCCCAGGCAGGGAGATCATCCAGCCCACTGTAGTGGATCCTGTAAGCTTCCTCTCCTGGAAGGTGAGATCTTTCTTTTGCTGGCTACATTGGTGGGATGCCCTGGCAGTTCAGAGTGTGCAGTTTATTCTTAATCTGCAAGCCCTGTCACAGTGGAACACTGTTGTGATATTACCTTGCAGAGGTCCAGGTGCTGAGCCTCTTGCTCCCTCAGTTTAAGGAGAGCTTTGGTCCCCCAAGAGCTCTTCACAGACACCAATTTCCCAGTAACAGGAGATTTGGGAGCTACCACTGTCAGTCAGAACTCTGGGCAGTAGCTTTCTCTCCCTTCTTACACACACAGGGGCAGCATTGAGCTGCAAACGTTTCTCCTTGCAGCTCTGAACAGTTGTGTTCAGGGCACTTCCCACTGACTGGAAAGCTCTTGGGGCAGCTCTTAACATTTTTTAATGAGAACAGGCCACAGGCTGGCCAGGCATGTGTCACACTGTTTGTCCTAAATGAGGTAATGTGCAAATGCAGCTCTCCAACGTGCATTACACTACTCCCATTTATTTTTTTTCCTTTGGCAGGATGAGGCCTTTGCACTGTGGATTGAGCAATGGGCCAAGCTCTATGAAGAGGAGTCACCCTCTCGTATGATCATCCAGTACATCCATGACAACTACTACTTGGTCAACCTGGTGGACAATGACTTCCCACTTGAAAACTGCCTCTGGCAGGTCGTGGATGATACTTTTGAGCTGTTGAATCTCCCAAATCAGCAGTGAAAATTTCTCCTCTAACCCCTTGCCCCCTCTGTCCACTGACTGTGGAAAGAGAAAAAGCAGTTCCTGAGCTGATGGTGGAGCACACACTCCTAAGCCCAGTGGCCATCACAGCTCTGATCTACTCACACTACATCCAACATGAAGGCCACCCAACTCCTCACTGAACAAGAGCCAGAACTACCTGAACCTCTGAGCTGAGACTGAGATGGAAGGTCAGCTCTGGAGGATGAAGAGGTGCTAATCATGGCTGTGTTAATTGCAGTGATAGGAGAACTCGTGTGCATCAATGGGAATAAAACTCAGTGATTCTGGTAACTTTCTGGTGCCAAAAATGCTGCCTTAAGGGCAGACATGCTCCTATCAGCAGTGCCTGTGCCAGGAGGTTATTTCAGCAGCTACCACCCCTTTTACACTGCACTCCCAAGATATATTTTGCTATAACTGGTCATATCAGGCTCTTTTGCACTCACTCCAGGAAAAATTTTCTCCCTATCTTTTCTCCTTTTATTATATTTCCTGTATTCTTTTTAATAGCAATCTGTGAATTTTACTTCTGGATGAGACCCCGTAGGATCACACTACTTCTTGAAGTAAATAAAACACACAAATCTAAATGTGTCTTGTACTAGGCCATGCTCTTCTGAAGTAGCAGAGACTCATGTTGTTTGCAAACTAAGGAGCCTGGCACAAGGGGAAGTTTTAAGAAAACCAATTGTTTATGAGGCAGTCTGCCTTCACCTTCAACACATGCCCTAACTAAAGTGTAGACGAAGAGAAGAAAGCTTAACTCCTACAGCATACCTAGACCAACCAGCTAAAAATTTTGGCTCTGTTCTGCAAGGGTCACAAGAGTTGGGGTGGTCTTTTTCCAGTGCCTGTAGGGAAAGAGCCTCTCTCTCCTGACCTAATGACTCTGCACAGCCTTAGGCTCCGCAGCATTGAAATAAGGGGCTGGGGGAACTATGGAGGCTGCTTTGTGTACTTAACAGTCCTGCAAAGCTAGCACAGACTAGGGAAACAAGACCCTGGGGCAGCTCCCAGTGGGATTTTGAGATCCCTGCCATGGGGTGAGCATCTATTTCAAACAAGCAAAGAAGAAAAGGTTTTTCCAGCTTCTTCAGACCCTCTCGTTACAGCTGTCTGAGACTGAGCTTATATATCCAGGGTAATTACAGGGCATCAATCACAGAAGCAAGTAATGGGAAGGCTGGGGGTCAGACACCGCCTGTCTTGCCTCAGAAAAGCTTTTGGTGCTCAGCTGTTCCCAGCAGGTTTCTTCATCCCCAGTCCATTCTGCACAGAAAGGAACCAGCAGGAAGCAGTCAAGAGGTTGGCCACCCACTGACAGGCTTAATGAAGAGCTGATGGAGCTAGACAGGGGGAGGAGGTGGGGGCCATGTGGGAATCCACCCTCAGGGGAAGAGCCAAATCTAAAAATACAAACCCTGTGACACCTACCAGGACAGTCCAGACTTTGGAATCAACAGGATGTAGTGTTGGCACAGGCAGAGTCCTGTTCATCTCTTTCAGATTGATGCTTACTCCCCTGTGTGACACTAAACTCCTGTCCAGGAAAAAACACTGAGTAAAGGGAGAGCCTATAAGGTGGAGCTTTTTTGACCTTTAATCAGAACTCCAGCATAATTAGGGTCCAGATGAGAAGGGAATGTAATCTCACAACAAAAGGGAGTAACTTTTCCAATTTGTGCCTCTAGGGAGGTAGGATACCAGTCCTTTAAGAGGAACTTTGACTAAGTACCATCTCTTCCTGGGTTGGCCTTTGGCTATGGTGTTTCTGGCCTGCAGTGCTGCTTTCCTCACGTGAGCAAAGCCTTTGCTTTCTTGCTTGTGCAGGACCAGCTCTTTGTTGTGCCAGCCAGCTGCATCCTCCACGTGTCCTGAACTGAGCAGCAGCTGCAGCCAGGCTTCCACCATTCAGCGGCGTCCTTTGTCCTTGAGCTGGAATGCTGTTAGCTGGCGCCACCTTCCAAAGGCCTTAAATAGTAAAGTGGACAAATGGAATACTCGGGTTACCCTCGAGGGGTTGCAGCCACCCTCACAGGACTCCTAAACATCGTTTTTCCTCTAGCAATGGTTATGCCAACTGCCTCATCCTTCACTCAGAGCCCTTCCCTGTGATTCTGGAGTATAAACCAAGGTGAGAAAAGGAAGACCAGTGTCCCCTCTGCCCTTCAGTTTCAGTCCTTGCTCTCATGTTGTTAAAGGAGGGCACAGTGCTGTGTGGATTTTCAGCAGGCAGAGGAGCAAACTGGCTGTTTGAACTCCAAAGCTTTGCTTTCTCAAATTTACAGCACTTTGCCTGCCCTTGGATGCAAGTCAGCACCGTCCTCCTGCACCACTGGGGAGCCTGTTTCTTCCCTGAGTGGGCTCTTGAGAGGCTGGGGATTAGTAAATTACCATCTCTGGTAACAGTGGGGAAGGGGGCACACATCAGGGAAATGGACTGCTGACACAAAGCTTTGAAAAACACCCAAAAATGGACCCATATAAAGCTGGAAGCTATTTCCCTTTGTTACAGGCAAGTCCCCAATGCATGCAAGCAACTTCTCCCTAAGGAAGTGCTTTGTGCAGGGTGTGAGATACAGGGAACCCCAGCTGTCCCTTTGACATGCTTTGTGGTCCACTGGGAACCACAGAATTCAAGGGGTCATAAATGCTTACTTGAGAGAGTAGGCTCCTGGCTTCCTCCTCCAAAAAATTTTGCACCACACAGGTTTGCAAGTGTCGTTGTCTCCACACCTTCCAGGCCTTTTCTATCAACCTCTGCTGGTCCTGCCAGGAAAAGAGGCAGCACACAGATTGACTGGGCTCTGGCAGGCAAACTATTTCACTTCCCTCTAGTCCCATCTTGCTTCCAGTTGCTTTCCTGAGTCTCTCTTGAATGACTTTGCATTAATAATGAACAAACCTGGCTACTAACAAAGCTCTTGCTGAACTACTGATTCCTGCAAGTATTGTGGCTAATTAAATCACAGTGCCCTGGGGAAAGGCCAGTGCTGGTGCTCTGCCACAGCTGCACAGTGACTATGGATGTGCTCCCTACACAAGTGTCACCTTGTTCCATGGGCAGGTCAGAGCACAGCTAATGCCCAGGAAACCAAACACAACATGGGGCTGTTCCTCAGGGAGCCAGGGCTGAGGAGAAGGGGAGGCCAACTGACAGCCCCTGGTAGGCGTGGACATTAGAGGAATGGATCAGGGACAGAGATGAGGACACAGACTATAACACTTGCTGTCAATGTTTTGCACAGGCTGCAGACCACCTGTACAAATCACCCTGTCCCAGCTTCCCAGCTGCAAGATGGGGCAAAGCACAACCAACAGTGTGAGTATTCCAGTCTGCCATGTCACAGAGCAAGATGGAAAAAGTAACCACAGCAGCAAACCAGGATTTCTGGTGCAAGAAATCTCTGGTTTTCTGGTACCAGGATCTATGGGAGGCTTCAAGCTTGCCCAGTAACACTCATGGTATCCCTCACCAGCTCCTGTGCCAGGATCACCACCCTGCTGGCTTCTCTCCACTGATGCCATCCCCTTGCCAGACAGTGCAGTCTCCTGACACGCTGGCACTGGTGAAGTATCACTGTGTGATGCCACCACCTCAGATACTTTTTCCTATAGTCAAGAAAGGAAAAGAAGCTTTATCAGCCCAGCAGCCCTGCAAGGGAATCCTTCCTTGATGGCAACAAGAAGAAGCCCAGTGCCCTCCACACCACTCACCCAAGCCACTTCTTATCCCACTCCTCTGAGTCCACCTCTGTTTTTTTCTCCTGGATCCTTGCATGTGCAGAAGAGGGTCCTACCACAGCAGGTCTCACTGCCAGGTGAGGGAGCAGCAGCCTTTCAGCCATGCTTTGGGCTCTGTACATCACCAGCCAGCGGTGAAAGGCACTGGGAAAAAGCTCAAGAGAGGCCACTGGTGCTGAGCCCTTCTCTCTGCCTCTTCTGCTTTCTAGGAAAGAAAAGAATCACATAGGAGGTAACCCCAGAGCTAGAGAGATAAGAGTTGCCATGAGCTTTGGGTCCTTTGGCTCCCAAAGACAGAAGCAATTCACAGTCAGGGTTCAACTGCCATGAGCAGCTACTCCACAGAGGAATCCCAATCACTTGTCTGGCAGACAGTCCCTCCCCTCCTCACTCACACTCCCTGCATGGCCCCATGAAAGGAAGAGAAGAAGGTGAATCTTCTTACTCAGGGACCAAGAGAGAGAGATCTTCCTGCTCTTCCGAGCACCTATCAGGGTGCTGCACTGCCGTGAGCACTGGGAAAAGGCAGCTGCTTTTGTCCAGTAGTTGCAGGCCTGCAAACAGAAATAACACAGCTGCAGCCAAGGCTAAACAAACACGATGTGCACATCCAGCACGCACACAAACCAGCCTCAGAGATACATTTATGCTCATGTCCCTGCAGGTAGTTTAATGTGCTAGACACCCCAGGCTGGAAACTGCACAGATGAGGTCCCAGCAGGAGTGGCTCAGCCCTTCCAAATCAATCGACCTCTTTGTGGTTTGCTAGCTGTGAGCCTTTTGAACAAAGCTGTGATGCTGACAGCTTGCTCTGCTCTGCAGGGACAGTGATTATCCCACCTCATCTTCGAGCAGAGAGGACAGAGTGCTCTTGCCTCCCTGGTCAAAATGTCCCCATTCCTTATAGCTGTGCTCCAGATGGTTGCTGCAATCAGTGCCAGATTATGGTGATGAAGTTGCATGCACAGTCTGTGAAGAATTTCAAGGCAGGGACTAAGCAGTCACCACAAGTCAAACCAGGATGGTTTTTTATACAGTCCTTGTGCCTAGTGACCCAACTGAGGTCTTTATAAAAGAGCAGGCAGCTAAGAGCAATTGTCTCACAGGAATCCTGACCTTTTCTTACCTGTTTTACAGCAGCCACAGATCCTAGGTGCAGGGCTTGCTGTCCTCTGGAGGCCACTCGCCAGCGGTGCTGAGCTTTACCCTTAGAGGGTCCCTCCCACTTTTGGGTTCTCTCCCTCAGCATCTGCTGTTCAGCTCTCAAGAATTTCTCCCTCCACTGAGTAAAGCTCACAACCAGGAGATGGTGCTCCCTGGCCCTTTGAAAGCCAGACAGGGCTTGGTGCTGCCTCAGACTGCAGGCAGTGACCTGGGCCCAAGCCACCAGACACCTGAAAAACAACATGAGCACAGAAAAGCAGCAGAAGCCTGAAGTCACATTTCTGAGTCAGCGCTGAACAGACTACAGACCAAATTCCACCTTCTCACCCTGCAAAGCAATGCAAGCAAAAGGACATTCAGCAGGAAAAAAACCTGTTCCTCTTACAGCTTTTGCAATCAACACTTAGGTATCATTCCCTGTGTTAATTTAAGACAGCAGCTTGTTGTCAAGATTCAGATTTTAGCTGTTTTCTTGGCTGTCAGAAACTAAGGGCCTGTATACATGGGATGTACCACTGTAATTTTTATGGACACAATTTTATTCCAAAAAAATCAATGCCTACAGGAGTTACCATTACCACCACTGTAAATCTGCACCCACAATAATCTCTCTGTCCCTTGCAGGCTGATGCACAGGAGGCCAATCTTCCTCTGCTGCCCCAGAAGCCAATCTGCTTTTAATTCCTGGCTTATCCTTCTGGTTCCTTGTTCCACTTGGACTTTCATTATGCAAATCACCCCACTACACCATAGAGCAGAGGTGTAAATATCCTCTGCCTGGCAGGCTTCTCTGAAGATCAAGAGAATTTATCTCAGGTTATCCTAGCATGAAAAATGCCCCCCTCAGAAGAGACAGGGCTCAGCCTGTACCATATCCAGGTGAGAAATTATAACTGCTCCCTCATCAAAGGACAACTCAGAAGGAAGATTAATGGTGGAGACACACTCTACAGGAAGGAGCAACATTAAGGACTTCTCTCAAACACACTTCCCACTAGGGTGCCACCATACAGATTGATTTGCAGAAGAAAATGCAATTGGGTGGGGTGAGTACAGGGTATAAGCAGCAGAGACACTGAGGTTTTACTGGGTTTTTAGTTGCTCTTTCCTCTGCAGCTTTGTCTCCTCTTAGCCTGAACCTCAAATTCTAAAGGAAATCTGCTAGGGTCAAACCTGCACTTCTCATGCCTTAAATGAGTCCTGGGCATAAATAATCTTATTCATCCTCATCCTTCTGAGTTGTCTCAAAGAGCAACATCCAAACAATTTCTGGTTCACTGCAGCTGGACACTGCCCTTCATTTCAGCCAGACAGTAGACACACAACAAACCACAGACAAAACAGATTTCAATGAGAAAGCTACTGAACAACAGCTAAGAGAGGAAATAAGTAGGTTATTAATGATTGGCAGCAGGTAACTTGCTCTTCAGACCAAATTCTTGTGTTTTCAGGATCTGCACCATAAGGCTCCAAAACATACTACAGCTTCACGTGTACCTTACACTGAGAAAAAATTTCATGGTTGTCCCTTCATAGACTTTCTGAATATTGCTTTTCTGCAGGTATACCTTGAACTTGGGTTTTTTCCATATTAGTTTAAATTAAAATCAACATGCTGTGTTCAGAATCTAAAAGAGATTCAGGTTTGTAAATATCAGATTTCTCTAAGGTCTCTGCCCAGCATACAAATACAGAACAATTACAGTGGAAACAAGGCTTTCAGCTCTTTAAACTAGATAAATTTGTTTGCATCTCTCATGTTTAGTTTACAAATACCATGCTGTGCAACTAAGACTAAACAGAAGTTCTGGAAACAAAGAAGTTTTGTATGAGAAGAATGAGATGGGGAGCAGTGAGGCTATGGGTAACAGACACCTTAGCCCAGGAGCACCCCCAGGGAACCTCCACAGAATTATTTATACTATTTACTGTCTATTTACACACAAATTAGCTGTACTTCCAAACTCAAACTTTGGTCTGAATACACAGAATTCACTGCTATATAAATTTCTCTTCACTCAAATCTTGCCCCCCCAAAAAAAATTCCTCAAACCTGTGCAGGAGAAGACGTTCCCAGAATAAAGCAGCAAATTTCTGCTTCTTTGTTTGGCAATACCATGTCTGCAGGACCAACCTCTTCTTCTGCTGGCAGCTGTGCTGGGCCCATTGCTGCTGCAGCTCTTTCACAGCACGTTTCCCTGGAGAGGACACAAGAGCTTCCTGAGCTGAGCCCAAGGATAGTTTTTTTTCCCCATCAGAGTCCAGACAAGAGCAGAGAATGCATCTGCTGCAAATACCAACTTGGACCAGACTTGAAGATTTCCCATCCCTTCTTTAGCAGCTGAAGACACTTTTCAGTTCACCTTGGGATTTTTCTGTCTGCAAGGCAGTTGAAACCTTTGGATTTTTTCCCTGCCCTTACCTGAGCAAGGAATCATTTCTACTCTCATCTGCAAGGCAGTTTTCCATCAAAAACTGGGAGTGTTCCTTCCTGGCACAGTTTTAGTACTCAGCACTTAAAAGCACTTGGAATCCCTTGAGGGACAGGATCAGGACTGTTAGGCAGCCCCAAAAGGTAGACCCTGCTACCACTGCAGCAGAGCCTGACTGAGGAGACACATCCAAGCCTGGAATGCTGCATTGAACTCCATCTAACACCCCAGCTGCATTGCTTGAAAACTCCTTTGGTAGTGCAGGTAAAGCAAGATCCACCTCTTTTCAAATCAGCTGCCAAAGGAACATGTCCCCTGGCATAAAGCTCTGCAGAACAGCAGGGAATGTGACAGAAGTCAGTGATACAGGCACTTCCTGACTCCTGAACTCCTCTGCATGTGCTATTCCAGAGAAGCAGTACACAGAGTTACAACCAGAAGCAGGACTTTCTCCCTCCCAACCATTCCTGCAGCATTCCTACAGGCACAAATCCTTCTGTAGGACTTGGTGACTCACTCTGCCAGCAGGAATGCCAATGCCACAGAGCAGCAGCAGTCATCTGGTGAAGGTGACACCTGAATCTCTGGTCAGCTTCCACTTTCTGGGTCAGTCTCTTCTTCCACAGGCTAAAAGCCATCTGGCAGCAATGGACTCGATGTTTTAGGGCTGCTGCTGCTTTTTGGTTCTTATTTTCCACAACCCAGTGATGCCAGCTGAGAAAGGCCCTGAGAAAGAAAAAGGTCATTGGACCAATGGTAGGAAAAGCTCCCACACACCCTTGTAACTGAAATTTTAACAACACACACACAAGGGAGTTCAGCAAATACACCCAATCTCTTCACATCCTTTTCCCATGAGAAATGAGGAAAAGAACAAGTTGCTGGGAGTAAGGTGTTCTGTCCTGACTATGTCAAGCCTGTTTCTCCTTTCAACTTTGGATTGAGGAAGGAACAAAGTCAGCTCAGTGGACAGGACATTACCAGGGCTTATCATCAGCAGTGCTGGGCATCCCATCAAACCATAAATAATTGTGTTCAGATATAACCAGGAAGGAGGAAAACAAAATAATGGGCTGCAAAACTGCCACTGAAGACAGAAAAAAAAAAGCTAGAGGAAGAATTTTTTTTTTTCTAAAGGCAAGCATAGAGCTTCAAAACAGACATCTTTAGGAAACTTCTGGAAAGCACAATACCCACCGAGAGAGCTGAATGAGCCTGCAGTACTGCTGGGCCTTTATAAGTTGCTGAGTCTGAGCTGACCAAATAATGAAGTACCTCTGCAGGCAGCATTTCTCTTCCTGGTGCCTGCAGCTCTCAACTTCCTTGTCAGACCTGCAGTCCTGTAATCCAGAAAAGTAAAAAAGGGCCTTGAACTGCTGCTGTAACTCAGTCACTCCAAGCAGCTCGGCCCTTTCCCCTTGTTCCTCTGATTTCTGTGACTGTTTCACACACACCAGATGAACATCCAGGGGTAAGGGTCTAACACATCCTTTTTAAAGCCTTGACACGTGGCCAATTTCCAACTCAGATGGCACAGGGTAGGGATGAATTACCCTGAGAAATGTCTCAATCTTCCAATCCTTCTGTCTGAGACAGAAGGGAGAAAAACAAAGAGAGAAGAGCAGGGAGGCCTTCCACATACCAATATTGAAAGCCAAGGACACTTCCCTACATTGAGCTGTGCAGAAAACACTTGTACATTTACATGCAGCCTTACCTCTTCCTCTGCAGAGTAACTGGTGGGAGGCTGCACATCATCATCTGGGCTCCCTAGTGCCAAAGTCTGGACTTGACCTCCCACAAACCAATTTATTCTGCCAGACAAAAGTGTCAGGGGAAAAGGGAAGAAAGAAGAGGATAAAGTATATGGAAGGATGCTGTGAGATGCACAAGGGACTTCAGCCAGACCAAACAAGGGGCCACTGCTACCAGCATCCCCAGGAACCAGTCTCCAACTTACCCAGATCCAATATTCTGTGGAGGGAAGGAGGCCTGCTCAGCTGGCAGCTCTGCACACTGCTGGAGCTGCACAACACAACTGTAGTATGGCATCTGTGTGACATCCTCAGCAGTCAGGACAGAGGAGGAGCTCTGCTGGCTGCTGTCACTAAAACTGTATTCCTGCAGGTATGAAGGGAAGAACATGAGGTACATGTCCTCAAAATGGAACCAGGAAGGGCACAGAGAGAAGAGACTTCAGGATTCCCAATTAAACTCCAGGGCCCTACAGGCTCAGTGCTCTTCAGGCCTAAACACTCAGCACAATTTGCTGATGACAACAGAATGTTGAAGAAGAAATTTTCCACTGAAAAAAATTCGAAGCTCTGGATGTATCAAGATCTCCTCACCTTTTCCAATGAGCCTTGAGAGGCCAGAGTAGCTGGAGCACTGCTGTCAAAGCCAGAAGATGTTGCAATATCCTCTGAAAACAGCATGGGGAGAGGCTCTTCACAGACAGTCCCGTGCAAATGCTCAGGACTTTGTTCAATTGTCTTCAGCATGAGACACTTTTGATGCCATAATTTCAGAGCTTTTCTGAGTCTACACTGCTCTAAAGCCTGAGAGAAAGAACTGAGACAGAAGATATTGAGATGGTAAAGTGACTGAAAAAACATACCAGAGGGGGTCTTCAACACAAGCAAGACACTTGGAAAAAGGGATTCTTCCAGAAGGAATAGAAAGTCAAGTGGGCACTACTAATGGGGGTAGGGCCCCAGGAACTGGCTGTTCTTGACTCACTCAGCTCTGTGATGATCATGCAGCCTTGCCTTCCACAGCAGAAAAACTCTCTGGAGCTTTATTTTTTTGCAGAGGTCATCAAGAGAGTATCCTGTTTTCTCAGGAAGCCATCTCTCTGCAGTGCACAATGGCTGATCTTCAGCTACCGAGCTTTTAACTGGTCCTTACCAGTTATAGAGAGGGACAAGAGAGAATTTGTCAGAAGTTATTACTAAGAAACCCAGCCCAACCCTCTAACTGCTTCTTCTCTCCAAGGTTTAAGACTCTGCTGGGTTTATGAAGCAGAGCAAATCTCCCTATAGCTTCCCTGATACATCCAGAACAACTTAATCCTCTGTCCACTCTGGTTTGTTAATACCATGTATTATCTGAGCATCTGCTCTCAGGCTGTTTTCAGCTGGTTTCACCATACAAGAAGAGGAGGGAGGAGCTGAAGCACCTCCAAATCTTAGACTCTGCACAAGCCCCAAGCTGCTCACCATAATGCTGTCTCCATTGGAGGAGGAAGAAGTTCACCATTGCCTGCTGATCCCCTTCTCTGATCTGCAGCAGCTGAACCCACTGCTGGAAATATTTCCTCAGTGATATTGCTCTGAGATGGCCCAGGTTGTACCTGTAAAGTGCCTTCTGCTCAACAGCCTCCTTCCAAGCTCTGAAGCACCTAAGAAAACCAAAAGGAAAATAAAATCCCATGAAGAGTATACAAGGCTGTGTCTCCTCCTAAGATGGAGTTTCGTTCAGGACAAACAGACAGAAGCTGTCATCTTCTGAGCTTCTATTTGTTTATTGCATTAAAAAGCCACTATCCTGCATAGAGCACAGTGGGTACTCTCAGCTTTGGTCTTTCAGGACATGAAAGGTCAGGAAGAAAAAGATCTGGCAGTGCACAGGGGGCAAGTCAGAATGTTTCTGGCCATAGGAGTTCCTTTTCGTGTTTCTATCCCTACTTCCACCTTTATTACACCCAACACAAAACAATAGATGGCTGTAAGATGAAACAACACATCACTGGGTTGGTTCTGTCACTCCTTGGGATGTCACAGTGAGCAGACTTTTCACATGAAAAACAGACCTCAAACTTACCGGGCCACCAAGTTTCTTTGGAACCGAGTTGTCAGTGCCAAAATCTGTTCCTTTTCCAAGCATCGGGAACGCCACACCCAGAAAACACTTCGGAGCTGCTTCTTTTCCAGCAGAGCACGGGCTTCCAAAAGCTTGGCCTCCTCTTTGCTCAGCAGCTCCTTCTGCTGGCGCCACAGTCTGAAAGCTGCTGTGTTACAGGGAAGGAAGAGATCGACAGGAGCAAAAAGAACTTAGAAGAACTTCAAATAACTTCTTGTCAGAGAGCAAACAAGCCCTGGCTCAACTCCAGCTGTTGAAAAAAGGGCACTTAAGGGAGACAGCTCACATTGCTGGAGCAACAGCTTCTGTTGCAGCTGAAGTAATGTCAGAAACAAGTCACAAGGTGTATGACATGGCAAATGGCCACTCTCTGCCATCACAAACACTGGCCCAGCTATTTGCAGGATCAGATTCTGAGTCAGGTCAAAGCAACAATGACACAAATCAAGAAACATGGTGAAACAGTGATTACCTCCAAGCTGTCCCAAGGCTATGGGAGGAGTGCTTACCAGCTAGCCTTCTCATATCTCTGATTCCTTGAGCTCTCCAGCAGAACTCATCTCCTCTCTGCTTACAATGAAGCTGTGTCCACAGTTGTGCCTCCACCCTGAAACAGCCACATACATCATCTGTCCTAAGAGGCACTCACAGAACAGAATTCAGAGCCTTCCTTATCTCTAGGTAGCTCTCTCTTTATCTGAACTTGTTCTTCTGCCTTCAGAATCAGAAAGCACAACAGGTTTTTCTTTGGACCCCTCCACTGCACTGCTAGAGATTGTAGGATAGCTTCACTCCAGTCTCATTTATGCCTCTGACAGGTGACAGCTGAACTCAAGAAATAGTACAGGAAAATTTCTGTCAGACACTCAAAGCAGACTGAACACACCAGTACAGAGAAGCTCTGATACAGGACTGTGTAGTTCTTAAAACAAAGTTGCTAATTCTTGCAGTTCTCATCTACAACTGTGTATCCAAGGACCAGGAAACAAGTCTCACACTATTTGAAAAAAATTTCTCCCTTTGTAAACCCCCACTTCTCCAAGATAACAGAGAATGGTCTCAGCTTACCTACAAGCCTGCTCAGCTTCCTGTGAGTGCCCTGCTGTAAGCTGCTGCTGAGCTGAGGTTGTCATAGTTGCTAATCTTCCTGCTCCAAAACGACCCACTGATGAGTCCATTGATCCACCGATCAGTCCACTGATGAGTTGGGTGTAAGAATCTGGCTCAGGCTGTGGAGCTTGCTTCTTGTTTTGTTTTGCCACAGCCACAGCCTCCTTCCACTGCAGGGGAAACCACATGGTCAGAACAAAGCACAGGCAGAGTATCAGGCAGCATCCACATCACTGAACTTCACCCAGGGTACCCCTTCCTCCTCCCCATCCAAACAGGATTTCTGCCTTCTCTAACTGCACAACTGAGAACTCACAGCACCACTTCTACTGTCCTCAGCCTGGCCTCACCCTCTGGAAGCTGACAGCTAGCAGAGCCAGGGCATGTCTCTGCTGAGCTGCCTCCAGCTGCATCCTCCTCTGGTGCACAGCCCACTGCAAAGCACCAAGGCCCTTCCGAAGCAGTTGCTGTCTGTAAAGCTGCCTGGCTGCAGCTGTTTTCCAAAGGATGTGTCTCCTCCATGCTTGGAAACACCTTGTTAGCATTTGTCTGTCACTGGCATGCTGGAAACTTAAAGAGAAAAAAAAAAACAAAAAACAAAACCAAAGTGAGCTCCAGTTAACAGAAAGGAAAGTTAAACACAGCCAGGAGGTGGCAATCAGAGTTCAGCCATCAAGCTGGGAAGAGGTATTTCAAATCATTTTCTCCAATGAGTGAAAAACCTGCAGCCCTACACGAAATTTAGTTACCACTGCTGCTAGATTGGTAGCAATCCCACACACATCCACAGGTCACAAATTTGAATCCCATCCCACGGAAAACCCCACTTTTTGATATTTTTTAACCATGCAGTGAGCATGTTGGAATTTGCTGCACATCAAAGTAGCATATATGGTACCAATGCTTCTTCATTGCTAGCAACAGCCGAAGCTGAATTTAGAAGGTAGAATTTTAAAAGAGTCATGAATTATTTTTTTAAAGCATGCTCCCTTCTAGATGGTCACCCTTTGAAAAGAAATGGATGCAGCCCCTGGGCCAGCCAGGGCAGAATAATGTTGGTTAAATTGTAAACCCAAACATTACTAGGAACGTGGCTCCTTAGCCACTGCCCAGCAGTCTTCCTCCCCTGTTAACTACCAGCACACTCACACATAAACACAGAGACTTTTTACCTTTGCTCATTCCCCTTCATCAACCAGAAGCTGTTTTCCAAGACCTGCAAGCAGACAAAAGACAGTAACTCACATGATTATTCACAATACCCTGTTGAATAATTTCCCTGTGCCCAGCATGGCAAATCATTTTGAAGGAAACAAGAACAGAGCTGCCTCAGGGCAGTTGGTTATGTAGATGCCTTTGACACTGCCCCCACCACTGCTCTTACATATTCCAGACATGGAAAAATACAACAAAACTCTCAGGGCCCTACAGCTACACACAGAGTAAAAGCCACTTCAGTGCTCCCCCCTCTGCATGGATATCCAGATAACACAAAGAGATGCTGGCATTCCCAAGAACAACCAAGTTAACAAGCTGGTCTTTAGGAAGCATCATGTGAGACAAAGATGTGTATGGGATGGAGCAGGACCATAAGAGATGAAATTCTGACCATTCAGTGCCAGGAAAAAAACCTACAAGACAAGCATTCCCATCACTGTTTCATCTCAACTCTGCATCTCAAGCAAGAAGCAGAAACAAGCACAAGTATCTGTCAACAGGGATGCTACACAGTGAGCACAACATCACCTCTCTGGATGCAGTTTCCTGTGTCTGGCTCCCTTCTTCACAGCACCAGGGTCCTGTGGGCCTCCTTTCCACAGAAGGTTCTTCAGACTGGCTGAGAGTGGCATCAGCTTCCCAATTACTCCAGTTGCTTTGGTGGGAGTATTTCTTTCTCCTTCCTTCTCTGCTCACATTCATACAATCTATGTCAGAATATTCACCAAAGCCACCTTCAACCTGAATCCTGAAAGGCCTGGATTTGCTCCTGCCCACCACTGCCACCTCTTCTGACTGTTTGCTGGGCTTAACAGAAGGTTTAGAGTTGACTTCTACAGAATTAATACTGAGCTGCTGGACTGGTCTGAACTCTTTTCCTCCAGAAGAAGAAGCAACTGTTACACACACTTCCCTTGGAGTCCCATACATGGCTACACCAACATTCATCTGAGCACCCCCCAAATCTGTCACTAGTGACACCTTCAGACCCTCTGGATACAGACTGCCTGGAAGGTCTTTCTCCTGAGGAACAGCACAGGGAGATGCTGCATCAGATGTCTCTTTTCCTTTAAGAACCTTTCCAAGGGAATGACTCTTTGTGTGAACATAAAGACTACCAGTTTCCAGAGCTGGCTTTGCCTGGGACTGGCATTGTAAATAATGGGAGTAATCATAGGAGGAATCTGCTTTTCTATGCCCTAGCCTGCCAGAGCCCACCCCAGCTGACATGGTTTCTGGCTGAATGCCACCTGAAATTTTGGTTCTCCATGTGTTTGAGTCAATGTATCCATATCTGTGAGAGACAGAGAGAGCTTCTGCAGGACTGAAGTCCCTTCTCATTGCACCAAGGCTCCAGTCTTTAGCAAATGGGACACCCCATTTCAATCTTGCCTGAGCAGCACTGGTCTTTACTCCAGCTTGCTGTTCTCTTGTGCTCAGGATACCAGGAGCTGAACCATCATGAGCAAAGCACCAATTGCCACTAATTGGAGAAGACTTGGGCTCCAGAGGGAGGGAGCCCCTTATCCCCATCAAAGCAGTTTCTTGCTTAAGCCTTTGGATTGAACAGTACAAACTAGCAGAAATCTGGGAGGATTGCAAAAGAGACTGAAAGGACTCCAAGCTAGATGGATCCAGATCCCCCAAGGTCAGGGCTGAACTGTTGACACTTTCACTGGAGCTCCTTGAGGAGGGACACACCACTAATTCATGCCTAAGTGGGGAATCTACAGGAGGTGACAAACTTGCACTGACCAGTGAAGGGCTCACAGGATCCATACAAGAGGCAGCAGGAGGCTGAGGCTGTTGTTTTTCCACTGGATTGTGACTATTCTTGTTTCTACTTTCTAAACTACTTTCCAGCCACAGGCTTGGAGCTCTGCTGCTGCAGCCTAGAGCAGAGGTTATTCTGCTGTGGGAAGCAGGAACTGGAGAATTGCCTGGTGGTGACCCAGAATGGTCCAGAAGGGAAGGAGAGATCAGTCTGTCTCAAAGCAGGATCTCTCTTCCCAGCAGACAGAGGTGTGGTGTGAAGCCAGGATTGTCCTGCTGGCTGCCTGGGAGTTACACTGTGTGCCACAGCCTCCAGCCAGTGCTGAGAAATGGCTGCTCCACTTCTTCTGCCCATACAGATCAACATCCACGTTTCTTCTGAATACTGCTTTCTTCTTCTATAAAGAAAAATAAGAAGAAACAAAAACAAAGGAGCATTTATATTTCTCATCATATCTTCCCTAGTTTGACAAAGGCTTTTGGTAGTTTCTTTAGAAATTCCTTGTCTCCAATCCACCAACCTCAGTCCTGACAGTATTCCAGGCACTGTTTTCTTCCTGTTTCTCAGCAGACAATGTCTCGCAGAGCAGTAATGACTAAAGGGACAGACTCAGTTCTCAACAGAAAACCTGGAAAACAAAGACTTCCAGCATTATGCATGCATGCAGGCTCAAAAAAGAACTTGTTGTTTATCCTCCTGCCAAGACAAGGTAGCCTGTAGAGAATTGTCTAGAATGTTTTGCATCTAACTAGATCTACAGGACACCAAACAAGAATAGGTCTAAAAGAAAATGTTTTTACAGCAGTCAGGAGAAGATGGTTCCAGCTGGAGTACAATCCTTACCCTTCTTTATTGATAGGAAATCCAGCTCAGATCTCCCCCACATTTGTGTTTTCTCCAGACTGATAGGAAAGGCAATGCCTCAATTTAAAGTAACCTAAAATTTGGTATGTATCATGCTACAGCCTGCAAAAATTCAAGGCTATGCAGGCCAACTTCTTCTTGTTCACACCGAAGGATGAAACTGTGTTTACAGGAGCAGAGAATCTACATTGTCCCCTAACCTGGAAGAGTTACAGCACAGATGGGAGACCTAATTTGCAGTCTAGCCACTAAGTCAGGTGGTTAACACTCACACAGAGCACAGATTCATAAATTACTGCTAACAGGTAAGTGCAGTTGAGGGACTGTGCTTTCATTCCCTCAGATTTTAAAAGCAAGTTGTCAATCATTCTGTCATTCTAACCACCACTCTTTTCCAACACCCTTTAACAAAAATTTAAATGGCATTGTGAAAAGACACCCCCCCCCATATAATCTCAAAAAAGCCTAGTCAGTCTGAAAGGAAAGAGAGAGCACAGCAGATGAAATCAATGCCCATTGTCTTTTTCAAACATACTCAGATAGTGGAAAGCCTCCTGTCAAATTGCACTGTTTCCAAACTGTGTTTATCTCATTCTCTTCTAAGAAAGCATCTGAGCCACAGTCCTCCCTGTTTGCAAACAGACTGCTTGTCCTTCTCACATGCAAACTCCTTCAGTAATCACTACAAACTGGGGAGTAAACTCAATTACTAAAGCACAGGAGATAGTTATGTAGTGTTGCAATTATCCTTGGGAACTGCTGCTATTGCCTTTCATCCATCACCAAGTCTGCCACTAACAGAAAGATCACATTATTTTTTTCCAGACAAGAAGTTGGCAATTACAGAGTGAACAGACAAAGCTGCCTTCTTTAGTATAACCACAAAATGCAGCAGACTGGTGTTCCATAGAAGCACTTCTTATGTCCCAAGAATATCCATCCAACTATTAATGTATCACAAAAGGGTGTTATGAAGGATTTGAACTGTGAAAGGATGAGAAACCATCATGTTTATCAGTGCTGCTTTGCTCCATTGACACCTGGAACTCAGCACTGGACTGTTAATCTCAAGAACCTTGGCATAATCTATTGTTTTGATAACTCACACCATTATTTTTTTTAGTTCTCCATTTCAGTTCCTTCTGACAGGCCCCAGGTTCTCAACACATTGCCATGATTATTTTAGGTGTTCTTCTTCACCTCACTTATTGCTGATTTCAGTCTTATTGAGAGTAGGAAAAAATAGTGTCCTTTAAAAATCATGCTTATTTGCCTTCCCAAAATTGCCATTCAGGACAACTTTAATATAAAAACTTTTAATCAGTAGTTAATCTTCCCCCAAATGCAACAAGATTTTATGAAGTGCTTTTCAAAAACTTCCAAGGCCAAAAGAGATCCTCAAGGCAAGCTGCAAACCCCGTGACCAACAGATTTCCTATTAGCTTTGATGTTTCCAACTAAAACATTCAATGCGTGCTTATTATAGACACTTTGCAGCAATACACTGGTGCATTAAAACCTGAAACAAATCCAATTAAGCAAACAAAAATTACGCTGATCCATCTACTTTTGCAAAAGGAATAGCACAGTTCATGAAAAGCAAATCAAGCTCCCCAAATTAATGCCATTTTAGCATTCCAGGAATGACACCCATATAACAAACATGGAAGCTCTCTCCCATCCCTGCAGACCAAGGCCAATCCACTTCACCTCGTATGTTGGGATCGGCTTCCAGGGGACCTCTCTTCTCCTTATGCACTTACTCACCGGACAGCTGGGTCTCGCAGGAACCGGGACGCTCAGAACCTTTGTGCCCGCTCCTCCGAGCCCGCAGCTTTCTGACCCCTCAGCGCTCCCGCCAGGACGCTGTAAGCAGCTTAACCCCCGCGATTAGCAACAACTCCCGTCACCGGGGCTGCAGATGGCCACGGGGCAGCAGCTCTCCCCCCACGGCTCATTAAAGCCGAAGGCGGCCCGGAGCAGGCGGCCCTCACCCCGGGGAGGTGAGGGGAACCTGCG